>JANVCQ010000002.1:41206412-41226754 GCA_025531925.1 Erythroxylum plowmanianum | reverse complement strand
TCCTATGCAATCCCAATCTATCCCATCCTATGCCAATTTTACCATCTTACCCTTCCTGTAGGGGGTGGGATGTTACAATTAGTTCTAATCAGGAATTTACATCGTCAAAATTCATTCTATGTTATGTCAATATTTCTCCATTTAAAAAGGGATAATGTGCAATCGTTCATTGCACTGCATCCATCAACTACTTCTAGGATAATTTATAGACATAAATAACTCAGTATAACTATTTAAATTGAGCCTAAAACATAGCCATAATTTTGAAACAAATGGAAGTTGTTGTATTTCACCTCAAACATAGACATTACCAAATGGTAAACATATTTTACCGATTGACTAAATGCAATGAAAGGGTCGTTGAGGATTCTGACACTCTTTTTTTTTTAATTGAAAAGTTTCCAAAATTCAATCTCTTTGTTGGAATTGAAACAAGTTTCTGAATTTGCTCAACAATCTTCATAACACTAGCTATATTAAAAAGTTTATTGTATATATATTCAATTATTTAATAATTCTAAGTAAAAATTTTATTAAAATACCCACACTAGTACTAGTTTATTCACAACTAACCTTTTTTTTTACATTTCTTCTATTAAACCTCCTCCCTCAGGATTTCAACCTTTATGCTCTTGGATTACCATGTTTCCCAGAGATAATTAGGTCCTTTAATAAAATACCATCTTCTTAAATGGATTCATTATACCCATGATGGTCACTACCATCTTCTTAAATGGATTCATTATACCCATGATGGTCACTACTATCTATAGCATGGATATGAGTACCGTTCTGTTCCAGCTGGTACCGGCTGGAAACCGGAATGGAACGGGCACCATCGGTACTAACCAAAAATAACGGTCGGTACTGATGATTTTCGATCGGTACCGATCTAGTACCGTAAAATTAAAAAATCCTAGGGACCTAATAGCAATTTTGAAAAAATTTTAACCTAAAAATTTCCTAACCTCCCATCCCCGCCGACTCTACTCTTTCGGTCTTCATCTTCTACTCTTCTCTCATCTAAAATTTTCCTCCTCTTCTTCTCTCATCTCTCCACCGCCCCGCCTGGTCCTCGCCGCCGCCGCCCGCCTCTGGTCTTCTTCTCACCGTCGCCATCGCTCGCCTCATGGAAGCTCGCCTCGTTCTCCCTTCGATACGCCATTCCTCCACGCAGACCTGAGTCACCCGATGCCACCACCACCTTCTCCGCTCCTCGTCGCCACACCAGAGCACTGTGACACCGCAGGGAAGCCACTGGAGATGCAACTGAAGCCACCAGAGATGGATCGACATCTGACCCGTGACAAAACGCGAAGACCCGTGAA
Source organism: Erythroxylum plowmanianum (assembly GCA_025531925.1). Lineage (NCBI taxonomy): Eukaryota > Viridiplantae > Streptophyta > Magnoliopsida > Malpighiales > Erythroxylaceae > Erythroxylum > Erythroxylum plowmanianum. The sequence continues at coordinate 41,225,426 of JANVCQ010000002.1, read as the reverse complement.
GACCCGATGTTGGTTTTATGAATTTTGTTTCTGATTTTGAAAATTTCATGCTTAATTAAATTTATTGTTGTGTTGGAACGTAAATTTCTGATGGATTTTGTTGGATCAGTGTTGGACAGTTGGAGACTTGGATGGTGTTTTTTGTGTTGTTGACTTCTTGTTATCTGGGTTTTCAAATTTTGGTTGGAATTGGATCATGGTTGATGTACAGTGTTGGTTGGAATTAGATGATGCATTGTGTATGAAATTATTTGGTCTGACTTGGAGTTGGAAATGTGAAGTATACAGTACAACTGTATAATATACTAATATGGACTATTTTGCAATTTTTAAAAATTTTAGGGACTATTTTATAAATTTAAAAAATTACCTGAAACGGTATCCGGTACCGACCGGTACTGGTATAGTTCCGTTCCAGAACCCAATCCAGTACCAAGTCTAGTACGATATTCATAACTTTGATCTATAGACTCAATTGTGTTCCCATTACACAATTTTATGTTAGCTTCTTCTAAAAATTTGTACAAATACTCAATATTTGATTCACTATCACCAACATAATCAATTGCCTTATAAAAAGTCACGTTTAGTTTATATGTCCTAGTAATAATGATATCATCATCATCTCGAATATTACCAACGTTTATTTTTTCCTTTCACACCTCCTAATAAACATATTTCTTAGAAATTGTTTGACCTTCAACCTAATCAAAATATTTAGTATATGATGACATATAATCTCCTTAAATTCAAAACATATAGAGATGTACTTAGCTAGTGTGAAAGTCTCATTTCATATAACTACGTACAACCTAGGCATATAGCAATCTACACACATCTCCCCTTTCTTATAAATCTTATTATTTCCACTCAAGTTTTACTCAACTTATAGTACATTAAATTTGTTAGCTCTTCTTGTATAATATGAAACATGGAATTAGCGTACACCTTCTAAATTCCTTCTCAGTATCAAATTGTGTCACTAATGATACATCACTTCCTATACTCGAGTTATCGAACTCCACTTCTTACTTGATATTTTCCCTAATTATTTGTTTGTATTGCTCAATAAATTATCTTATTATACTATAAGCATGCATATAGCCATTGACAGCGCGTATCGAGAGCACTGTAAAATTTACCTAACTCTATACACTACAAACTTGTAGATGTGGTGAGTGAGGATCGTATCCACAAGGAATGTTTGGTTAATTCTCGTAATGAAAATAATTGATGCAAAGGAAATAAAATGGGGGTTTTGGGTTTAATGCAATTAAGAAAATAAAGTAAAATTAAACTAATGAAAACAAATTATAGCAAACAATCAAAATTATAAAATTGATGAATATGTGTGAAACCCAACTCTACTTCTAAAGTTGTTCTTGCTTCTCTTCGTAATCTCCACAATATTGTTTTGATCTTCATATCAAGTTGCTCAAGTTCTCTAATCTGGTAATTACCACACACCAACATTAACAAATGTTTGAAAGTTAACGAATAACAAAAAAAACAATTATAAACAAATATATACACAAGACACCAACCAGAAAAAATGAAAATCACTACACTCCCTAGAAATGGCACCAAAATTTAACAGCACGTGTCGAATGCATTGCAAAATTTACCTAGCTCTGCATACTAAAAAGTTGTAGATATGGTGAGTCAGGATTGTATTCACAAGAAATGTTCGGTTAATTCTCGTAATGAAAATAATTTATGTAAAGAAAATAAAGGGCAGTTTTAGGTTTAATGCAATTGAGAAAATAAAGTAAAATTAAACTAGTGAAAACAAATTATAGAAAACAATAGAAAATGAAAAAATTGATGAATGTGTGTGAAACCTGATTCTCATATCAATCTTGACCTACACATGATTAACATCTTTCATTGTTATAATGCTTTCACACCTCTCCTAGAACTATTGATCATGGAATAACAATATGCTCTGCTAATCTCAGTTTGCTTAAGTCATGTTTAATTAAGAGATGCTTGTTAATTAAACCTAACTACTAAATAACCTAGGATACGATCTCTATATTCAATTGAGCAGCCGCATTACGAAATGAAAAATGGACCAATCTAAGTAACAACCACACAAACTTAGGTCATTTACCTAGACTACGTTATCCCTAATGATTAAAAATCATTAGTTGTTATATACGAATCCAAATACAAAAATTATGGATTGTATTAATGATTTTAGCAATGGGTTCACAATATAAACAATCTAATGATAACAAGAATACCCAAATCAATTAAACAAAGGATAACATAAACAATTCTAAAAGAGAGATCTAACATTAAACAAAAATAAAATAAGCTTAACCGTGCATCCTAGGTGTCAATTTCACCTTTGAATTGGTGTCGAGATGTTTAGCCCTCCATCTTCTCCATCAATATCCAAGCACCAGCCATGAACACTTCCATCTCCTTTGAAAATCAAAGACAAATGAAAAAAATCGCAAGTCTGGTCACTTGTGTTCAAGTTCTCCCGTAGCTGTCACAAACTATTGCTTTATATAGTAAAAACTAGGTTTAAAAGTGGATAGATGGATTTCTCACCATCGTGACTGATGTCTCATGGGTGTGAGTGGTGTCACACCCATACAGTTGGTGTCATAACCGTGAGCTCTTCCATCTCTTATTCTTCATTGTTATGCTTTATTTTGTCTCTTCTTCTTGCTTCATAAAGATAATAGAGTATAAACATTAAGAAGATGGCTCAATGAGTATGATTTCAGATCACTTTAGCTCCTTCACTTCTGAAATGTACCTAAAATCAAATATGAGCAAAGGTGAGTGTCCTAAACATTTTAAGGCATTAATCACTAAGTGTAATAGATTAAATGTATGAACATTTAAGCACATATCACCCATCAAAGTAAGCATTCATCCCCTCACTTTTTATCTTTTATACATATACGTCTAAAAGTCCCCTCTAACATATGATATAGCCCTCCTCATATAGTCACCATAAAGGGAATTAACCCAAGAATTAAATTCCAAATGAAAACCTATAACCATTTCATCCCATTTTCTCTCAATTTTTTTGTTATTTTTACGTCATAAGTAACACTTATAACACTACCTTTCAACTTCTTATATTGTGGCACCAAATTTCTTATGTAATTTTTTTTAATGTATGTCACAAGTTTATGCCTAATAGTTGTGAATACCACCTCAATGGTGTTACCTATACTTTCGCACTCTTTAGTTATTATAGCTTCAAGTGGCTTCCCATTCATACAACTTAACCATGTACGAAATAGCTAATAGAAACTATAAGTGGTCTTGCTCCCTAACTATGCACTAACAAACAAAATAGATTGACCATGATGATTTACACTGATAAATGAGGGAAAAATTGATATTTGTGGATGAGGTAACTCATTTAAATTATCAACACGTTACCAAATTTTGCATTTATCGCATGGCTCCTCGCATCGACCTAAAAAATTCTTCGACCTTGCTACCTCATCATAGTTAATTTTAAAAGCAACTACTATTTTTTTCCTTCATTTTGATAAACACATTATAAATCACTTCTATGTTACTTGCATCCAAACTAACTTTCCTCAATTAGACTACTTGATTAAAACAGTCCTTACATAAACATGTTTTGTTCTTATATCCAACCACAGTTGTAATAATAGTCATTACATTTAAGCACAGCCTAATCTCATAACTATAGTTCATTTCCAATCTATATCTAACCTGACTTCAACAGCCTGATGTTACCTCATGGTAGTTGGATTTAGTTTATGGTTTTGTCCATCTTCAAATTTTTTAATGCTTCAAATCCTTCATCTAACTGACAACATACCATATAACCATTTACTTTACTACTTCATTATATTTAGTTATCATGGTTTATGTGACTAACCTCTATGACATAGAAATGTTATACTCTTTAAGTCTCCATTCTTATCTTTCTTTCCTTGCTTTATAACAACCACAAAACTATGGCATCTTGCATACTTTTGGTACAAATAAAAAAATTATTACCACTTTAAGTACCACTTATGTCTTAGTGTTCTCCACCCCGTTATATAAGTTCATCACATCTAAACAACTCATCTTATTCTGTATTTTATTACTCTTCTTTACTACACCATCTGTATTCTACCATAAATACCACAACAATATTATGAATATACGAGTAACTTACACAAAATGTATCATTGTATAATAAAACAAATACCATCATATGTTAAGTGGTTATTAGTATACATACCATATAGAGTACCCACCCAATATATGTGTGCCAAAATTATTTAGCATTTGAACATGGATGATCTTCTTCCTTTTTCTTCTTTTTAAACTCTTCTTCTTTCCTCACTATACAAATTTTCACTATAAACAAGTACCAATTCAAAGCTTGCTAATAAAAAATATTTGGTTTACATTTAATATATATTTTATTAAAAAAAACTCTAACCCTTTAATTCTTATTTCTTACAATAATATTAAGACTTCAAACTTTATTACACTTTCAACACAACTGTAAAAAAGTTCACAAGGCACCTTACCCTAACTATAATAATTGGTTGTTTTATGCTTCTACTCTAAACATCAAATAACAATAACAATAATTGATAGATGAAAGGAATAAATAAACAATATTATAAACTTTTTTTTAAAATATTATAAACTTGTATTACAAATTAAAACTAGAAATTCACTTTTAATTTTCAACAAAGCTTCAAAAAAGCTGGTGAGGCTGGTACGAGAGAACATGTATAAGGTAATCAATAACAAAATAACATGCTTTTTGGTTAATTGACATATTTCACCTTCAAATTTTCAATTATGGACATAGATCAACACATTGATGTGTAATTAACTATGTCTAAGAACATAAATAATGAAGACAATTTTGTACATTAGAGTGTAGTAATTTATGTCACGCATATTGTTCCTTCAAAAATTTTAATAAAAACATGACTGACCTTATTCTCGTGTTATTAACCATACTGAACAAAATCTTAAATAAACATGGTATTATGCACAATCGTGTACCAATTTATATACATCACATATCGATTTTAAAATTTTAAATAAGAACATGGTTAACAAATATACTTATGTAATAAATCGTGTTAGAAAACCTTTAACACACAGTTTTGTACATAGTTGTACACCAACCTATGTAATTCATAATTTTTCAACAAAATTTTCAATATAAACACATTTGACCATATGATTGTGTATTTAACTACATTCACCTAAAAATTTAATGCACGCAGTTTATTACATAATCATGTATCAAACAATATCACTTAAATTTCTATTATTGACCACCCAAGAATCTAGCTAACCATATTAGACAAAACACTTAAATGAAACAATTTATTGCATGGGTGTGTATCAATTTGTATCTTTAATATTGATGCCTAACATTATTTAACTCATTCATGGTATTCTCATTTTTCATTATAACTATAACTTAGTTTAGATGTGCCTTAGTAACTTTTGATTAATAATATGGTATTGAAAATGTACTAACTAATAGTTTATTTTTGCATTAAGGCATGATATTTTTTTACACAATCAATATATTCCTGTTTCAAACTGTATGTCTTGCTTATCCGTAAGGAATGATTACTATTAAATACAAAAAGGATTATTGTAGTTTGTATTAAGGCTAAGTATGGAATCGATAACTTTAATTAATCTGTGCACTTACAGATCAATTTTATAAACTTAGTGCAATTGACTCTGTGCACTTGCAAATCAATTTGATCAATAGAATTCTTTCCATCTGAAACAATCGACAAGAAGGGAAATGGTTGAATTAATATTAAGCGTCCTCTAAGAGCTCCATTCATATTCTTTAACGACTTGAACAATATAGAGGGCTTTAACTACAAATGTGGAAGGATTTAAGGTGTCCAAATGTATGAGAAATCATTAAGTTATGAAAATGAGTTAAAGAAACTCAACACTAAGAAGTTTAGTAATAATGGAACAAATTCTACTATCTTATAGGCTAGATATGGATTACAATAGACTTAAAATGTACCTTGTCTCAATCCTAGGGACAATTCTCCTAAGTTAAAAGAATAGACATTCCTAACTAGGTATATTGAAGTTCTTAAAGTTCACAATCCCTAATAAAGTGAAAATCTAAATTCTTATGGCTTAAAGATAGAGATAGAAATTCCAAAATAATTTTAAAATATTCTTCTTTGTTAAAGGAATGTAAAAATAAAAAAGTAGACTTACTAATATATTATAATAAGGTTATATTATAATAAGGTCACCATCTAGAAGGAGAATAAGCAGAAAGTTATGGTCTACAACTATTTCAAGATACCCTAGATAATACTACTAATGGGCAAGTGCTCAAGTCCTCAATCACTCTCTCTCTCTCTCTCCCCTAATAAAAAATTAAAATGCTCAATATGTATATCACCAATACTAAGATTGAAAATGATTTATTTATAATCAATCTTAATAACGATCCTAAACCTAATGGGTTCAATGAAATGTTTTTTTAAGAAATCCTAGCATCTGGTGAGTAATCAAGTCAAAAAGGTAATATAATGATTCTTTATAAAAAAAAAAGGAAACTATTATGGGAAATGAATAACAAATATCTATAACTTATTTCTAAGTCCTAACCTTTTTCGGTAGAATTCATGTCAATCTCGTGTTACAATGTCCATTATAAAATTATTTCGAAAGCTCCTGGCCACCAAATTGAAGCAATATTGAAGCATATTATTAATATCACCCAAGGTGCATTCATAAAAGGTAGGAATATTTGAGATAATGTTTTGGATGCAAAATAATTATTTAATAACCACCATAAGAGGAAGAAAAGAAATTAGGAGTTGCTTTATAAAAATCAACTTTTACAAGGCCTTCGATTTTATATGTTGGAATTTCATACTTGATACTGTGCAATTTTTTGGTTTTCTTAACAAATTCACCACGTAGTTAAAGTAATGCATCACTAAACTTCATATAATCTATTGGTTAATGGGAAAACATCTCAAGTATTCAAAGAAGCCAAATTCCTAAGGCAAGGGGACATGTCTCTTCACAATCTTTATTGAGGTGTTAAATAAGGTTCATAGTAAGGTAAGCCATTTATCTATCACTATAAATGTAAGAAGTTGATATTGCTCTACTTATCATTTGATAGTGACTTGTTACTAATATATGGTGTCGACACACAATATCGCAAAATAATTATGGATTATATGCAACAATTCAATGATTTTTTAGGGCTTATAATTAATTATTTTAAAAATTCATTTGTTTTAGCTAGTCCATTAGATTTTGCTCACAAACTCTCTCTTATAGTAGGCCCCAAGCTTTAATAACCTCCATTCAAATACCTAAGGATTCATATCACAACCATAAGGCTAACTTTCAAGTATTGTTTTCCTCTGTTCGATTCCATTCATAAGAGAATTACAAATTAGAATAACAAGTACCTCTCCTTTTTTTGGTAGAATTTAATTAATTATCTCATTTCTCAACAACCACTATGTAAACTAGACTTTGCACTTGTGTCTCTTTGAAAACCTAGTGAAAGCTATAGAAATTTTTCTAAAGAACTTCTTTTGGAAATAAACAGGGAACATTCTTAGTACTTTATACATATGTTGAGATTGAAAAATTCCTTATACCCTTAAATCAAGCACAAATTGGAGAATAGTGAAAAAATTGAATTCTGACATGACAACTGGAATGATCTTAGTCCATTAATTATGAGAAATGACCTCCTACAAGGAATAGACTTCCTTTATATGCTATAGTTTCATTACTCGTACAATATGGATATTGGCACTACAAGTTTAAAGGTTCCTCTTTATTAACGAATTATCTACCTTAACTTCATCATTTGCACAAGGAAGATAGAATCATTTGGTTAGCTAACACCAATGAATCTTTCACTAATGACTCCTGCTACAAAATTTACATAACTTGTTTGGAGAATCTACCATGGTATAAAGTACAATGGAAACAAGTTATGAACCCTAAAGCTTCCTTGATTAGTTGGCTAGTTATAAAGATCAGAATCATAATTAAGGATAGATGGTTTGGTTCTTATGATCCTATATGTGTCTTATGTAAATAAGAGGGGGAAGATAGAAATCATATTTTTCTAATGTTGGTACTTTAAAGTCATTTAGAGTAGGGTGTTGCATCTTCTAATAGAGCATTGTTAATCATATGAATGGAATAGAGCCTTGGAAAAGGTTATCAAAATGGCTAAAGAACTTAAACAAAATGGGGGGCTTTTCAAAACTGCTTTCATTTCTACAATCCATTCAATATAGGGGGGGGGGGAGTGGAAATGACAGATTATCCAAAGGGGAAGCCACTGGAAAACATCAATTAGCTGACTATACTCTAAATTGGATTAGAGAGATCATAATAGCAAGGAATTCACAAAGCAAGCTCACATCAAACATGAAACTCAAATGGAATCTTTAAAAACTTGAAACTTTGTTCTCAAGAATATTCTACTGAACAATAGCAAGTTTGTAACTTGTCTTTCATTATAATGGTGTAATAGTTATTGCTAGTGCTAATAAAATATTTCATTCATCTTTCAAAAAAAATAGATAAATTGATATATGTATGCCCAATAAAGAGGAAGGTCTTAGCATATCGTCTATTAGAGATACAAATAAAATCTTACTTACAAAGAGAATTTGGAAGTTATTCTCATACCAAAAATCCCCCTAAGTCAATACCAATTGGACAGGTTTTAGAATGTTAAAATTAAACTTAATAATTCTTAGGCCTCCAATCCATCTTGTATTATGCTTGTCAAAGAACTCTGCTTTGAACTGGAATGAGCAAGTTTTTTACTAGATCAGGCCCATTTCACTATCATCACTTAAAATTTGTTCACTGTAATTGTGATATATAGAGAAACCATCTCGATGGTATATTTGAGCTGCTTTTTTATTGTAGTTAATTGTAAAGAAGAGTAATGTTTATTTATGGTTTGTTGAATTTGGTGGTGCTTTGTTTAAATGAGCAGTCTGTGCTAATTTGGTTAGTGGTGCTAAGGATAAGAGATTGAGACTTAAGGGACCAGTTAGGATGCCTACCAAAGTTTTTCACATTACCACCAGGAAGTCTCCCTATGGTGAATGTAACTTATCTTGCAACTAAAATATTTTCACAATTACCAACTATAATTGCTTGAGAAATTTGTAGTTTTCCCTAAATTCAAATGTCACATTATCTCTATATTAGTTTAGAAACAACCCTTTTGAATTATTGTTAAGAAGGTTTTTCATTTTGAGGTCCTTTAGGTTGTAACTGGTCTTGGTATAGCTTAAGAGGAGATTAGTTTCTTCATCTTCATTGTTTCCAAATCTAAGAACCAACACTTAGGACAGATTCGAGCTACGAGTCCACAAGCGTGTCATTGACCTTTTAAGTTCACCTTATGCGGCAAAGCAAATCACTTCCATTACAATTGAACCTAGTGTTCAAGTTGAAGTTACTATTGCAGATTCGTAAATGTTTTATGCTTCTTTAATACTTTATTAACATCCTTTTTTAGCTTTGGTTCAATGGATGTTGGATTACAACAAATGGATGAGTCCTTGCGGTCTTGAGACAATACTTGTAGGTCTCATGTAGTATTATTGGCTTTGAAATTAAAGATTTTGTTATGGAGAATGAGAAATTTTTGCTTCATGTTTACTTCCCAAGTCAGACTGTTAGACAAATGTTCTGAAAGTGGTTGTTAAAGATTATAAAGTTCTTAGAGGCAATTTGTTCGTGCATAATTGGTTCTTCTTAATATTCTTTTGATAGTATATTCTCAACTTTTCATAGAATTGCCTTAGATAAGAATCTAATCTAGAAGTTGAGACATAATATTCGTTTGACATTATTTGGAACGACATTGTATACCATTATGAATGAAGACACAATCAACAAACTATTGATGAGTATTCACTTATGAGCAGATCAATAATTTGTTGATAAAATTGCATTAGTGTTGGCTAATGATCATTAAGTTATGACTCTCAAGCATCAATTGTACAAAACTCGACCACACCAACTATTGAAAATGAATAAACCATATTAATGATTTTTTTTGTCGATGAATCACAGTTGCATCTGCATAATCCATGTTAAAACCCTTTAGACTATCATTCTTTCCTTACAACATTTGGCCCAATTAAGGCCAGACGTGGTTAATACAAATGCAGCTAAAATTTTTTTGCATAAGATGCTAACATATTACCAATAAACACAATCTGAATTTTGTAATGCAAATTCTCATAATTTGGGGTCAAATAAGAATTCTCAAATATTCAACAAAATTACAAAGGAAACTCAAATCCCTCTTCATTGTACGTCAACACAAAACAATAAGAACTTCTGAACTCTAAGCATTACATCAGTACCAAATATACCGTCACAAAACAAATTTTTGCCTAAGCCACAAGAGTGTTTGCAGTGGTGGACTCGATGCAAAGCAAGATCATCGAAATGTGTCAAGAGTGTAAGCAATAAAATCAAACTAAAAGAGTAAAGTATAGAATAACTAAAGGTTTTGTTGAATAGATGATCACGAAACAAAAGCACAATCAGCCCACAGATCACGTGACCATGGAATTTAGTATACCAACAACTTTAACATCAAAGGTAACAATAGTACATGGTTCCTACAGAGTCCTATGATCCCTAGTTATGTACATATCATCTTTTCTATAGTTTGAACTTTGAAAAACATGGTTAACCTAGGCCTGTATTCAGAGTTTCCCGGGGGTTGATAAAGCAAAAATCTCCAAAAACTCAAGTACTCATTCACCTCAAACTTCTAAGGAGAAAGCTCACATTATTGGAAGGCAAATTGGCGATGATGCGTGAAAGGATTGGAGTGATCAGCAGTGATGATGCGTGAAAGAGGCAAAATGTCATATTGAACAAGAATTGGGTAAGTTAGAGAGAGAGAGAGAGAGAGAGAGAGAGGGTGAATATATCAATAATTAGCAATAAATTTAAGGTTATAATATGATTTTTTTTCCTGAAATCCATATTAGTCACATGTGTTTTTTTAACGTAGCATCTATAGACTAATTGGCATGTCCATAACTACACGTGTATGACACTTCCTAATTTCCGTCCAAAATGACCTAATATTGAGCAAACTCATGAGCGCTTAGACCGTGATTGAGAAGCTTAAAAGACCAAAAAGGGCTCACGCTACTTTTCTCTAGCTCAAAAGTTTCGTGAGGAGGATTATCACTTGTTTCCTCAGTTCGACTTGAAAGTAATATTGTCTTTGACAAGGATAAGATGAGGTCAAAAATGGTTCATGGGATGACTTGAACTTTTTATACCAAAAAAATATAAAAATTCAAACAAAAAAACTGTTTATATTATATTTATTTAAGATTTAATTAATTTAAATGTTGAATTTGACTCTTTTCGTTTACGTTTGCGTGTGTGAGCGCATATATATATATACGCGAGCATCGAAACACTTGCTCTAAACAAACAATCAAACAAACAAAAATGGCTTCACAGCAGATAGCGGACCACACAGAAGGAGCTGAGATCTACACAGGCGACGCCATCGGCAAACAAAAGTCCATTGACCTTCTGGACGAGATCCACCTCCCAAAGGGTCTTCTCCCTCTAAGTGACATTGTCGAGGTCGGATACAATCGCTCAACAGGTTTCGTCTGGCTCAAGCAGAAGAACCGCAAATACCACAAGTTTCACGCCATTGGAAAGTCGGTGTCCTACGAGACGGAGGTTACCGCCTTCGTGGAGAAACGCCGCATGCGGAGGGTCACCGGTGTCAAAAGCAAGGAGCTTTTGCTCTGGGTCACTATTTCTGACATTTTTGTGAACGACAATGATCTGGGGAAAATAACGTTTGGTAATCCGACCGGGATTTCTAAGACGTTTCCTGTCACCGCCTTCGAGCTTGAGGATCAGAAGTAGTAACTGAAATAAAATAAGCAATGTTGTTGATCATGTGTTTCGTTATTTTGCTATTTAATGGTATTTTGTTGGGGTTGGGAGGGTTTATCTGTTGTGTTCTTGTTTGTTTCAGTAAAAATACTCTATCAGAGCAGCCAATGACTAGGAAAATAATAAGAACTGAAAATTGCTGAATCCATGTTCTTCTTCTTTGCCCATTACTTTTCTTGCGTTGGAATAAAGCAAAGTATCTGTTAAGCAAGTTCAGTTCCATGTTCTCGATACCTGTAGACTTGACTCTGGCATGTCAGACACCAACCTGCTTCACCAACTTCAACCGAATTAGTCCAATTCCCACACTGTGCGCTTTTGCTTTAACCTGTGATCAATACTCAAGATTTGGCCTAAAACACAAGAAGATTTAAGTTCAAAGTTCAGACCTTCCATATTGACATCTATGATAATCACTTGAAGTTCACATCAGGAAGCAAATAGAATAGGATTGTTGAACACACATGATACATTAAGAAAAAAAGTCACCGATATTAAGTACCTAGAAATTTCTCATTCTTAGCTGGTGGTATAGATGGCGTGGGCATAAACTACCATTGAAAAATATCAAATTTTGAAGCTAAAAAGCACATAAAGCTTTTCTTCCACAAAGGTAATTTGTTGTTATCCTATCAAAGATCAGAAATCTAATAACTAGTACTTGCCACAATCTTTTCCCACCACAAAGTTCATATGCAGTTGAAAGATGTGGAAGAGTTGGAATGTGCGAGTTCATACCGTTGAATTTATATTTTTATTACATCCAAGGTGCTCCGTTGAAGTTTCAGCTTTAGTTGGATACACAATGACTTCCTTATTGCAGATAAATTTGATTTGACAATCTGTCCTGCATCAGATGCTCTTGGATCCATTGATAAGGTTCGCATATGAGCATGTGAACCCAATTCTGGAATCTTCAGAAGCTTTAAGCTCCCTAACTTAATGACATAACATGGGAACAACTTCATATAAATGTGAAGTAGAAAGCAGACGCTTCAATTAGCGGAAATGTCTCCTGTGATCTTTCAATTGCAATTCAGCCTATTGATCTATATAAGGCCTAGGTTTGTTTATGTAACTATATGCTATCTGCTTTTGCCTGTTCCAATATTTGGTGCTCCCCGGCCTTCCTCTAGCTCCCAAGTTTTTCAAGCTTCAAAATGTTGAGTTGCTCAGAGAAGCAGCCACTCATCTTTCCAGTAAAGATATACAATTCTGACAAACAAGAAAAGTGATTGAACCTATGCATTCTCTCAGGCCAATCTCCAACCTCAATAATTTCATTCCGCTGAGCTCAACTGCTTCCTGCAACGTTTTCCGAACAAAACAAATATGATTGCATTCGAAGTCATCCAGTACCATCCCACATATGAACCTACACAATTCGGATGCTTTCAGTGGGGATTCATGAAGTTCAACTAATGGCTAAGATCCTTTCAGCAGAATGTGAAGGGCAGCGACATGGTTGATAAATCCACGGAGTTTTAGTCCAAGAATCAAATATGTTGACCAAAATCACCACAGCGTGATGTCTCCTCCAATTTTTCACCGGCATTATGCAATTCTTTTTCACCAGTAGAATGATATCTCCAAATTCCAAGAGTTTTGTAATCCCACACCATTGCAGATATCTCATCTTGAGGCAAACTCAAACCTCCAAGTTTTATTGACTTGTGTAAGTTACAAAAAAATTTGGGGTCCTGCAACTTTATATACTCGTGCAAAACTTGCTCATGATTAGGGATCCAATTCCTTGGAAATGGTGTGTAATCACAAGATGGAATCAAAGACATGCGAGAAAACTGAACACCTTCAATTGCATCAACAAGTCCCATTCTCAGTAGATCAGAAAATTCAGGAGCAGAATTGTTACTGGTATCCCTAAGTGGCAGACTCAAATCACGATTAGCAATCTTATACACCTTAGCACGTGATTTTAGTCTATATCTAGCAGCATAAAGTTTAGCCAGCGAGCTACGAATAACATAGGCACAAAATCCAACAACTTTTTTCCTATTGTCAGCGTATCTATACCAATCAGCCATAGTCTCGAGAAACTTATTCATTTGGGCATTAGTATGAGCCTGTCCCGAGTAAAGCATAGGAGTGCACGGCAAGGGCTCAGGATCCTTATCACCCTTAACAAACTGAAGCCGCCTAAATTGCCGAATACATTGCTGCAAACTAGCAGTAACAGAAAGCAATGTTCCCACACCCTTTTCACTCACAACTTTGCCTCCACTAGCTGTGTAGCGAAGAGTAGGGTATATTACTCTGCGGCAAATCATATGATCCAAGAATTGAATTCCCCTTGTAATGTGTTCAATCTCAACCTTGGAATTATCCAGCCTAAGCCCATACTTACACTCACAAAAGTTGATCAATTCTTTTCGAATTCTCACTGCTTCTTCTCTAGGCCCCCTTATACCAATCAGGAAATGACCCCCATATCGAATGTAATCCATTTTCCTTGTCTTCTCCTTTCCACTCGAAGGAACAAACTCTGGCCAGGAAGGATTATGACACCCATCGTCAATGGAGTTTTTCCATATAGAATCCAGCTTATTTGGCCTAAAGAACTCAACTATCTTCTCCTCCATCATCTGGTCCAACTCATTAAGGCACACATTAGCAAGCAATGGACTCAAGATACCACAACACCCATAATTGGGTACCTTTGCAGCCTCCTCTGGAGCAAAATCAAAGAAAGTTCTCAACCAGTAAGGGTCAGGCTTGGGCTCATTCTCATTCAAAATCTTTTTCTTTGTCGATTTCCTTTTCTTCTTCCTAACCGATACTCCGCCATCATTATTCTCTCCTGATTGTAGGCTCTTAAACGGTGTTGTAAGCGCATCCTTAAGCAAACTCAACACTGTTTTATCTTTAACCACCTTTGCCACGCACACCAATACAAAACTAACATCAATGTCCTTAAAAACCTCACTCAAATCACCTCTCAAAAACCACAGATACCCCGCGAAATTACTCCTTATAGTCCTAATCACCGTATGCGCATTCCTTCCAGGCCTAAAAGCATGAGACTTGCTCGAAAACCGGGCTTCGAAGAAGGGCTCCAGCACCATAAGCAGCACCTCCTGCACTACACGGTCTTGGAAACACGGGTCATCGGAATCAAGCATTGCCTTGAGCTTCCTGTTGGAAACAAGCTTCGTCAACGGTTTGTCGTTGGGGCTGCGCAGGACCTGATGTGCCCTGTCGTTCCATCGAAATCGGCGGTGGACGACAGCGGTCCGGAGGGCAACGAGGGAGAGGAGAGTGTTGGAGTGTAGGGCATTGCGAGGAGGAAACGTGCCAGTCACGTGGGCACATGAGCGCTGGTACGCAAGGACCCATAGGTCGAGCTTGGAGATGAAGCCAGTGAGATTAGTGAAAGTATACTTAGGTGGTGAAGAGAAGGATTTGAGCCACAGAGAGGAGCATATCTCAACTGGATCTTCTTTAAGGAGAGAATAGGGGTCTTGTTCAACGGAGATTGAGCAAAGAGAGCGCACGAGAGAAAGCGATTTGATGTAGGAAATGGAGGACGTAAGGTGTTTGATGTTTTTCCTCAGAGACATTTGTTTAATTTAGTGGCTGATGTCCTCGTTGCTCTCAGCGACATCGTCCCGTGGAGGGGGTCATAGGCGAAGTCAAGCGAGGACCATCTTACCTATTGACCTGCGAGGTCCATTTGGTACAAGGATAAAGAGTAAGTGAGTCCGTGAAGATAATGAGTACCCAACAACATATCATTGACTTCTATTTTTCAATAATTCAATTATTGATTAAATCTCTACATCATTAGACTCTATTTTGGATGTTTTGCGTATTTATTTTTCACACTTTTTATAATAAAAGAAATAGTAATTATTATATTTTTGGATGAAAATAATGATTAAAAAATTCGATTTATCCGTAAAAATTTTGAATCATCTAATTTTTTTCTCAATATTTTCTTTATTTTAATAATTTTTATTAAAAACTAATTAATTTATTAATTAGTCGATCAATTTTCGTAAATTAATAAGTTCTTATAAATCAATTAATTTTTAATTAACAAGATAAGGACAATTTTTTAATCATATTGCAAATTTTTTAATTTTATTTAATCCATAGTTGGTTTTATGATATCTAATACTAATTGAACATGTTAAATATCAAATCTCTTATCTTATTAGTTTAATTTCTGGTTTAATTTTTAAAACATTGGTAAAATTAATCAACATTAAATTGCATATGCCGTCAAAATTGGAACCTAATGCCTCTAATATAGTAAAATGCTTCTGGTCTAATTTTTAAAACATTTGACAACTCTACTGTAGTAAGTATAAATATCGGAGCCCCGACATCATTTGTACTATCCAAAAGACAAAATAAGATAACAATTCACTTTTGATTGCTCCCTTTATATAAATACTTAAAATTTTGAACTTGAAATGGTTGATGATTATTGAGGGACAAAATCATTTATTCTGGTTATTCTATTTTTGTAATGTTCCATGCATAATATGATGTCGTTTTAACATAATTTTAACTATAAAATGATATCGTATTATATTAACAGAGTATTTGGAATGGTATGAATTGAATTCAATTACAAAATTGAATTCAAAAATCAAGTGTTTGAAAACAGAAAAAAAGTGATAGGTTCAATTCATATATGAATTAAACCTCATCATTCTTTATAGATTAAATTCACCTGAAAAAATATCGAAATTGAATTACAATTGGGACATCAATTCTTCTTTTGAACGTTGAAAATGTTCTTCTAATAATACCAATCTAACCCTACTATATATCTATTCACCTCAAGCAACCCCTCCCACCTCAAACAGCCCCTCCCACCAAGAAACGAAATAACACCTTCTCCATGAATTAACACCTCCTACCATATCCAGGTTTTCCCTTTTTTTTGTACATGGGTGTCTTTTCTTTTTTCGTTTTTTTGTTTATGATTATCGTTCTCTTTTAAATCCATCGTTCGATTTAGCTTCTCCTTTCAAACTTGTTATGATATTATGTAATTTGGAGTGAAATTTCAAATTTTGATAGTGTCTTGTAGTTGTTAACACAAAAGAATTAATGCTCATTGATGCATTTTTAAACTTCTAAATTATAACAGTTTTTATTGTCTCCATAGTTTGGACTAGCCTAATGTAATTTGTAAACAATTTTTTCTTTTCATTTTAATAATGATTTTTTTTATGATATCACTTATAATGAAATTGATGCTTATAACTTGCTTTATGTAAATGTGAATGTTTATTATTTAATAAAATTATTTTTTAGTTAAGGGTAAAAATGTTATATGAAATAATTGAATTCATTTTAATTGTATTCCAACCAATGTAATTGAATTCAATTCTAATATTACTGAGTTTGTTCCAAAAAGTGTAAATTGAATTCAATTCAATCTCATTAATGTAATTGAATCCAATTCGTTAATAAATCAAATTCCAAACCTGTAAAGTAGGATCAGAATAACCGGATGAAGTGAGCTCGACCGATTATGCAAGTAGGTGTCGTCCTGCTTCCTAACATTTCTCTCTTTAAGTTTCAGGGTGTCGTCCTGCTTCCTAACATTTCTCTCTTTAAGTTTCAGGAGTATCGCAGATTAAGGTCGGAGTCTGGTCTTTTCCTAATATAAATCGTGTATATATATTGGTACCAGTACTACTTGCAATTCCCATTTCGTGCATGGAGTACACGCTACGATAATGGAAAGGATCCGAGGAAACAATAGCCCTCCAAACGATGCAAAATCACATGATCCTTTCAGTAAAATTCCAGACAATGGAGCACCAGATCATTATTGCATTTAATTTCTATAGAATTATTCTTGGAATAAATGTAATACGAGTCAAAACGACTAACGTAGGAGACGATTTTGCTTGATCCTCTGATATACAACGTTAAACTTGAAGATCAGGAATGGATATGGAGCTGAACAAGTGTTCTTTATTGTAAACTCATCGATTGTGTTTTGCAGAAAATGAAACTGATACTGGTACATACATGCATGCCAGTATAATTAAAAAGAATCAGCAGGGATAGCTTCAAAGGAAGCCGTAACATGGGAAAAAGAAAACATATAAGAGACGAACCGCCTCAATAAGTAGAAGCAGGCTCTAGGGTTCTGCAATGGAGAGATCGCAGAAAGAGGTGGCTTGAGAGTTGGGATTGTAATTGTGACATGGGGATGAGCCAGAAGGAGGCACAAGCCCCTTTGGAAGCATGACAGAGAAAGGCCTGTTCTTGATCATTTTCTTTCTCTTCTTCACCATCTTCCGCTTCTTCGTACCATTATTCCTGTTGGGTTGTTCTTTACGGTCCAAGAAGAAAGGTGTGGTGTTCTTGATGTAGAAGACTTGACGTTCTCCGGACAGAGGTTTGGCTTGGATGTCAAGGGACGAGAGAGAGCTAGTTGGAGATGAAGCTGCATTAAAGGAGGAGACGAGAAAGATCAAGATAAGGGCTAGAGAGGCTGAGAACAACCTGAACGCTTTCTTGAAACCCATGAGAGAGTCACAAAGGTAGGGTTTTGGAGCATTTGTACTGTGATGAAAGGAGCAACGAGATTGATGAAATCGCCAATCCCAAAAGAGCTTATTGCTGCTTTTGAGAGAGACGACTGGGGACGCAGACACGTAGAGGTGCATTATAGCCTATTTTTTGTTTCTAATTTTTATTTTTAAATAAAAATAAAAAATTATTAATGTTAATATAATTATATTTTTGTTATTGATAAAATAAATAATTTTAAAATTAAATTTTATTTATAAAATAATATTTATTTTTAATATATTTTAATTATTAAATTAAAATTTATTTGAAGTTTATATATTTTGAAGATATTATAAATTTAGTTATATTTATTAATAATTATTAAACTAATTATATTTAATTTAATTATAAAATTAAATTATTCATAATTAAATATAATATTAAATTAAATTATTCATAATTTTATTAATAATTAATATATTAAATAATATACATTTAGTTTTTAGTAAATTATATTATTACCGGAATTAGCCTCTT
>JANVCQ010000002.1:41190961-41204753 GCA_025531925.1 Erythroxylum plowmanianum | reverse complement strand
CGTTCCCCAGTCTATTGCTGGTGGACGAGGTAATGGCATGAATGCTAGTGAAGAAATGAAGGTTGGTACAATTGGCAGCAGCAGGTTTTCAAGATTCTTGAGGAAACCACCGAGGCTTCCTCCTCGTCTACCGCCTGATGAAGTGCGGAACAGTGGTCAAGATACTGATTCGACATGGACTAAAAGGCAGCAAAAGGTCAAGGAGACTTTCTTCCATGCATGGGATGGCTATAAAAAGTATGCAATGGGTTATGATGAACTCATGCCAGTCAGTAGGCGGGGAGTGGATGGTTTAGGGGGTCTGGGAGCGACTGTGGTTGATGCACTTGATACTGCTATGATTATGGGTGCCAAAGAAGTTGTTTCTGAAGCAGGTTCATGGGTTGAAACACACCTTTTAGATAGGATTAGCAAGAAAGGCCAAGTTAATTTATTTGAAACTACAATACGTGTTTTGGGTGGTCTGTTGAGTGCATATCATTTGAGTGGAGGTGAACAAGGGTCAAATTTGATAGAAAAGGATCCCAAATCAAATGTATACTTAAACATTTCTAGAAACTTGGCTGATCGACTGCTACTGGCCTTTACTTCTAGTCCAACTCCAATTCCATTCAGTGATGTTGTTCTCCATGATCCTTCAGCACATCGAGCTCCTGGTGGAATGAGTAGCACTTCAGAAGTGTCTACTCTGCAGCTCGAATTCAATTATCTCAGTACAGTTTCTGGTGATCCAAAGTACAGCATGGAAGCAATGAAGGCTTTGGAACATATGAGGACTCTTCCCAAGGTGGAAGGATTAGTTCCTATATACATCAGGTATGGATTGACCATCCAGAGTAGTTTGTTTGTATTCATGCCATTGTGCCATTAATATATTCAATCTTGCTACATTTATGTAAACATTATGTGCTACCGATTGTTAGCATGATTACATATTATGGGAATCCATTTTATGAGTATAGTCTTGGTGCAGCTTGGAGCAGGAACTCTTGGTCACAGGAATGTGAGCAACTATGTTTGATTTTGTTTCCTCAAAAGAATATTCATTGTGTCTTCGATATTTGGTTATAACTTCACAACTCTTATGAGTTAACTAAATGCAGTTTCACTCAACCTCCTTAAAGTCATATATTTTGTTTTGTACTGTTTAAAACAGGCAAGTTCTCACAATTTATAAAATTGAAGCACTTAAGCTATATCTATGATGGTTTATGCTACCAGAGTATAATAAATTTGCTTATCCGAATTGCCATAGTAGGAGAAAATATGGCTTAGGCACACTTAACTTTTCTTGAGTGCAATAGGTAAAAATACAAGTTTGAAGCCTGTTCTCTGCTATTACTATTTGGCCGCCGACTACTTTACACCATGTCTTGAAATTATAAAGGCAAAGCCATTTTTTAGTAAGGGCTGTACCTTATTTTTGTTATTGATGGGTAATCCGTTTCCTTCTACTTCCATTAGCTCTATCTCTATTTGTCTTGTGAATGTTGTGGTTTAGAGGAGCTGCTGTTTCACATCTTGTCAGCTATATTTCTTATTACTTAGGCTCAAATTTTTCCTTTTCTTTTTCAAGCTATAAAGAAAATCCTTTTTTAAGATAATCCTTGGGCCAAAAGGGGATTGTTTTGCTAAGTTACTTGCAGCATCCATTTGTCCTAATGGAATGTTTCTCTTCACCTCATTTCACAGTTGGTAAAATACATTTGTAATTCTCAAAGTGGGATACTTCTAACCATTTATCATGGAATTCATCCTCTTTGTGAATTTTGTGATAATATGTGAACATGATGTACTATAAGTTTCTTAGCAGATTTAAGTAAATAGTAAGCTTGTTTTTTATATTCTTATCTTTCTGATTGCAGCCCTGACTCTGGTGAATTTAGTGGCGAAAATATTAGACTGGGATCTCGTGGTGACAGTTATTATGAATACCTAATTAAAGTTTGGCTTCAGCAGAGGACTAATAAAGTTGGCAATTTTACATATCTCTACGACATGTATGATGAAGCAATGAAGGGTGTTAGGCACTTGCTTGTCCGGAAATCAATCCCCAACCAACTGGTTTTTGTTGGAGAACTTCCTTATGGGCCTAAGGGAGATTTTAGTCCAAAGATGGATCACCTGGTACTTGGTGCTTTCTCCTTATTGTCTTAAACTAGCTAGTGCATGTGGTCTTTCATTTACGTAACTAGTTACTAATTCATGTAAACAGTAAACCCATAATATATGAACAAAATGGTATTGCTTTTCAATTTTAGTACACTTGCTCATTGAATGCATGTAAACTTTGACGTGTTTGTTATGGTTGCTACTTCAGAATTCAACATCAATTCCTAGTCTTTCAAATTTATTTGACAGGCCTTTACTCCCGTTTGTGTCTATACTTTGATGGACATTTATTAGAATATCTGTTGCCTTTTTCAGGTATGTTTTTTGCCAGGTACACTTGCTCTTGGAGCCACTAAGGGCTTCACAAAAGAAATGGCAATGAAGGAAAATTTGCTCAATTTTGAAGACCTTGAAAATTTAAAACTTGCAGAAGATTTGGCAAAGACTTGCTTTGAGATGTATTCAGTAACTTCTACTGGTCTCGCCCCTGAAATAGCATACTTTCATACTGAGGTTAGTTTACCTTTATTGCACTCTGTAACTCCATCTTTCCTTTGAAAACGTCATTCACTTCTTATTTGGTCATGCACTGAGCAGGATTATGCTGAAGATGGTCTTGATGGTGGCAACAAAAGTTCAAAGTTTGTTAATGACATAATTATCAAACATGCAGATCGTCATAATCTTTTGCGCCCAGAAACTGTAGAATCACTGTTTGTCTTGTATCGTATCACGGAAGACTCAAAGTATGCTCAGTCATCTTATTGTTCTTCTTTAACTGCATTTTGTAGAGTGCAAAACTAGGAGCACTATCTTTTTATGAATAAGCATGCTTCTCATTGCAAAAGCCTGATATTGCAGATATCGCGAGTGGGGATGGCAGATCTTTGAAGCATTTGAGAAATATACAAAGGTTGATTCTGGTGGATACAGTTCTTTACACGATGTCACAGTGCTTCCTCCTCAAAGATCAGACAAAATGGAAACATTCTTTTTGGGGGAGACCCTGAAGTATTTGTACTTGCTTTTTGGGGATAGCTCTGTTATTCCCTTGGATAAGTTTGTCTTTAACTCAGAAGCTCATCCCTTTCCTATACTGAAAGCACATGAGAGCGCCTGATACTTCATATTATTCGGAGAATCACTATGGCTTTCCAGCTCATTCAAGCTACATCGGTTCATTTTACATGGCTTTATCATATATGTTATTCAAGCGGAAACCATGACAGTGTTTAGCAGAAAACATTGGTGGTAACTTCTCCCAGTCCTTGTGCAAACGACAAGTTGATAAATCCGTGTTCCAGCTTATAGAGGAAAGAGAACTTTCTGGAAGCCCTTTGTATGTAGCTCATAGCTCAGTGTAACTTGATATCATCAAAAAATTTTCCATAGCTACATGTGGATGGGGGTTTTGCCCCAAGAAGAGATTACATGGTAAAGTTTCTGACTGAATTATGATGTTTTGACTGAATTACTACATTTCCTGTATCATTTCTGGCTCTAAAGGTGCTCAGATGGCAAATTACAACAACTTCTGATTGAATTGTTACACTTGCATGTATTTTATTCTCACTTTACAGGTTGTTGAAGAGTAGCTCAACCAACTGATATGCATACTTTCATTTGTTACGCATAAATTTTACACGTGCTCATGCCCTATAGTTTTCTGCATGGCTTACATTAGTTCTTCAGAGTAGTCCTAGGTCATTTTTCAGTTTGAATTTCCAGTGTGGCGAAAAAACAGATGATCACCATCTCGAATGACAAATATATCATCTACTTCTGCATTCTCGGCATTGACAATGCTTGTAAACTTGTATCCGCCAAACTTTTCACCTGCAGGTCACAATGACCATTAGGATACACTGTAAGAAAGAGAACATTTAAGAAAATTTGCATGCACCGAATAAAATTCTCTGTCACTTTAGTAGTTTGCCATGTGTTTTAAACAATTTAATGCGCCATGCTGTTGTTTAAAAAATTTAGGTTTTTGTAGCTAATTTACTGAGCTGAAACAGTGCTTACTGGCAATTCTGAGCAGTTCTTCTATGGAATCAGGTAAGATGACCAATTTGCCTAGTTGTGTTTGTGATGTACATCTGTTTTGAGACTCCATATGAAGAGTGACTCTGAACTTGGTCAAGCCTTTTGCCTTCCTGTCACAAAAACAGCTAGAAACGCGTGAACCAGAACATACGGATGCACTTTTGGCACTGCATTTTGATGAAATGGGACGGTTGTGTTCTGTTTGTTTGCCCTGATCATCCTTCTGGTGGTTTGGGGCTTCTAGTTCTGCCAAATCTATTTTGTGTTCGTTTAGTATTCTTCCATTTCCATAACTCTGTGGTGCTTCTGCTTCTTGTTCTGCTAGTGCTTTTGGTCCTTCATCAACATCCACCATATGCCTACAACACTCGTTACCATCTGTTGTTTCGTTCCCAGCCCCTGATCCTTGGAAATCCGTTTCTCTTGCTGCATCCATTAGTCCCTTCCTTGGACATTTGGGTTGGTATTCATAGCCTACGTTTCCTGTCCCTTGCAGTTTCTGAAACATGCATAATAGAGTATTTAACTTGGTTATATAACAAAAGGACTGGAGGTTTTTCATTGGTGGAGATGCTTTACCATTGAAAGGTTATTCATTATAATGCGTCCATCCTCCACACTTGTCTGTATTGTGTTCATTAGCGAAGTTCTGTTTAGTCGTAGCAGTTGAGATAGCTGAGTAGTCCGAACTGTGAAAGGCTGCGGCTTGTAATACAAAACTCCGATCTCTCCAAACACATCTCCTGCATATGCTTTTCCAATAACCTGCGGTTACAAAGCACGAATGAAAATGGGAAACAAGCCTTGTTTTCTATCTGAAGACCAAGTAGCTTCAAAAGGATACCGTCTCCTACCTGGTCATGCCCATCTACACTATATACCAAATCCTGCAAAAAAAAGGTACGGATGGTTTCACTAAATCAAGAAGGGGCATTTTTCTGAAGGAAGATGTAGCACAGGAAGAGTTTACGTACAGCTGTTCCTGAGACTAGAATGTAAAGATCTGTTGGAGCTTCATTCTGCAGAATTACATCTTCTCTGGGTGGAAAATATTCAGCTTCCATTTCCGGAAGCTGCTTGCAAAGAGTACAAATTCCATTTATTTTTCCGAATTTTACTAGCAAATGGCAACATAACAATGCATTTTCCTGAGAAATATGAAAAACAGGCAACCATGTTTCGAGCCTTACCAATTGGAAAAGGAAATCGTGAGAGACTCCTTGGAAAAGATAAACATGTTGAACGACAGGGTAGAAAAGATAGTCTGCGATGCTTGAACGGATTGCTTTTGGTAGTCCATTCAATGTCTCTTGCTGCTTCACGCCTTCTGTTTTGAATTTGAGGCATATGTGTGACAACATCTGATCCTGAATCTGAGGGGGCAATTGATTTCGGGTGGCGAATTCTGAAGCAGCTCTAATGGTGTCCCTCTGAGATCAGAAGCAAGGTTGTCTATTGGTCAGCACCAAACTACGTATAAAAAGGCCATTGTCTTAATGCATGGTGGGTCATGTCAGCGTATAAGCATATTTTGTTATGTTCCAGACAAACAGGAGGAGCTTTCAGCTTACTATTGATGGGACTCGTATTTTATTCTAGTCCATCAACTTCTGCATAACGTAAGTTGGTAAAAGAAAAACTCGGTGTGAAAACAACATACGAAATTCCTGGTGCGGCTGGTCCAGTGAACGACAAGATTTGTCATGTTTCCGATGAGGTAAGATGTCAATCCCAGGTTGAAAAGCATGTAGAAGATGTCGAATAGCATCTCTCTGGTGTTTTCGGCGTGCAAATCTCCATAACCAGTTGTAGTCAATGTGGTGATAGACCAATAGAGTGCTGTTACGTATCTGTTCCACAGGCTGTCTTCTTTGAAGTTGGGGTTTACTGCTCCAATCCAGGTTTTCTTCGGATCAGGGTATCTATCTGCAAGCAGGTAGTTAAAGCATCCAGCACAGTGGACTGCATACAGGGTCACCTGATACAATCAGAGAGCTTATGGCAAGTTACTTGATCATCGAACTACAATTACGTGGAGGGAAACAGGTTGAGACCAGTTCTAGTGACTTACAGAAACCAGTTTTGTGCATCGAGTCCAGAAGTAATTGAACCGAATGTCCTTCTCCAGTCTGAATGAAGCAGACCCACTTGTCAGCTTTGGTTTCGTCATTACAGAAAGGAAAAGCGAAGAGTTTAAATTTGATGATAAACCTTGCAAACAGGGCACTAACTCTTCTCAGACGCCAGAGTCTGAGCATGTTGAGTGATTTGTAGCCAAGTGCACTGCTGTGCTTGTGAAACATTAGACTGATGGACTGAAATGGAGCTGTCGAACAGACATCGAAAATAAACCAGGTCGATATGTACCTGCACAAAGATTTGGGAATACTTACTGCAAAATAAAGATAGTTGGTTCTCATCAATTTGAACGGGGATGGTGAAAACTCGGCTACCTGATTGCTATTTTCTTGGGATCATCAACAAGAAGATAGGAGTGGCTGTCAAGGTATGCAACAAAGAAGGTGAGAACAATATCAATGGCAAAGAAGCCATTAACAATGTTGTCGACAGCGAAGAGGGCATCTATTTTGTAAGTTATGAATCCGAATTCAAAAGGAGCTATCCAGGCAGAGTAAATGACAAGTACAAGTAGCCACATCTCCCAAGCCCTGTAATGAGGTATAGATAGGACGTGAAAATTGCTACTATAGTATACAACGACATAGCAAGCTGTATTCAAACACTGAACCATTGTGATTATGAATCACCTGTAACGTTGATTGTATGGGGAGATTACATATCTTCTTAGCTTGGTTGTGTGGTTTATTCTCGCTCCAAGAGATGGCAAGATATCGTCACTAGAAAAGAAGCTGCCATGAGGAACACCACGCATTTGAACATCTTCACTACAGAACCGTTGCAAGAAGTTTTTGACACACGAAACCGACATCTTGGGAGAGGGCTAGCTTGAATATCTGAAGGCTATGTTGCTAAAAAGATTTACTTGGTTTGAGTTCCCTGAGAATGGCAAAGTCTATAAATACAGATTCCCGTGACTGGGGACACGGGCAAAGCTCCTTTTTATCAACTTTTTTATCGAATACTCCTGACATGATTTTGCTTCAGGGAAGCTTAGCTAATTAGTGCGTCAATTGAAAACAGGAAAAAGGTGAAAATTTAACTTTAGTTGGTGTCTGAACAAGAACGGTAAACAAAAAAGTAGGATAAAAAAGGAAGGCTCTGGGTGGAAGCAAGAACAGGAAGTGGGATAGCAGTACGAATGGCGGACATGATATGTATATAATGCAGATGCAGAGACAAATTGGTTCTGGGAGGAAGATATGTAGGAAGGATTGCAATCTATATGCGCGTGTTGGTGGAAAATCCACCATCAATACGTGTGGAGGGGTGAATCATATTCATTTTGTCGACAGCACCATTGCTTGAGCGAAAACGTGTTGATGTTTTCATTTCAGAAACCAGAACTGGACCAGACATTCTTAGCAAATTTAGAAGGACCTCTACAAAATTGAGGAAGCCACGTGGACCAATGGTAGCTTCATGTAGAGGCCTGGCATTTTTCCTCATCTCCCTCCAACAAGACCAAATAGAAAAAAGGTCAACAAAGGATGAATGAAGAAGTCTCCTGAAAGTACTATGTTTCGACAACCCCCGAGTCTATTTCATGTTAACCAAGGTTGCTTCATAGATTTATGATCAATGCAGCTTCTTACAAGTGCAAAGATTGTTCCTTTATGCAAGTCTATCAGAATGGTATGTCAGTAATTGTTCCTGCCATGTGTCTCCCTTCCCTTTTGACTTGGATATGTATTATGTTTTGACACGATTTCCATAGGCCGACTTCTTATCCTCATTTTGGTTTCACCGACCTCTTCGATGATGGCCCCGTCTAAATTTATGATCTAGTTCATTGCTCGATATTAATTTATAAGTTATATGTTGAAGTACACAAGAAAAGCAGAGGCAAGTTCCAAAATCTTCCTGGAAAATGGAGACGTTATGTAATCTAAGAAAGCTTGGAGGTGACGGGAAGCTTCAGAAAAGTTCTCATTTATTTTTACATGTGAATGAAGCTAAAGGAGCCATGGAGATGGAGGGCCATCCTAAAAAGAAAGATTCTTTCCGTGGGGATGATGGAGTGTTGGACAAGCAGATTAAGACCACTAGGTGAGCATTTGAGGCACACCAAGATGTTGGAAACAGTTGAAGATTTCACAAAAATTGTGGTGTAGACTACAATGCTTTCTTCTTTTTTATAAAAAAAATGTTAAATTGACAAAAACCATGCATTCCTTCTTATCTTAATCCAAGCACTTTCGTCTCTTATCTGGCATCTAACAACAGTTGATGATTAGATTTGTCAACACTTAAAAGCTTTTCATTGGTCTTCCAGGCTCCAGCTCTCATGGATAGAGCAAAACTTCATAATCTTTATCAGAACGCAGTTATGTCTATTTCATAGACTCATTTCATCTCAGTCCCGAATAAAATTGTTAGAATGTTATGAACGTTTTGACTACCTGATTCAGTTCATCTTGGTATTTTGTTTCCTTTCACTTTCATTCCTGACAAGTATACGGAAAGCATTCCAAGTTGATGTGCATGTTTCCCTATTAGTTGGAGCTCACCTAAGCAGGAACTGACCCGTCTACATTTAAGCATCAATCATGGCTGCCAATTTTAGGCCAATGTTTGGCTAATTCATGCACATTTTGCTTTTCTGATAAATGTTGAAGATGAAATTTCATTGTCAAGGAACAGAAATGATCCGTTTTCATAATGAAATATTTACAAACGTGATTAAGGCTGTTTATGTGCTGTTCAAAAGGAATTGGGTTCCTTCGGGAGATTCGAGTGATAAAAGAAATTTTATCCATTTGAAGGATTCCAAATTTTTTAGCAGATGACAACATAGATAAAATAATATCAATGTTTTAAAAATCAAACCGAAAGTTAAATTAGTAAGATAAGATATATTTAAGGTTTATCTGATATTAAATCGTTATAAAATTAACTAAAGATCGATTAATATTAAAAAATTTGAAATATGGTTGAAAGACTTATCTATTAGAAAAATTGAAATTTAATTAAAAAATATTGTTAAATAAAATTTAATTGATTTATTTTGATTTATAAGAACTTATAAATTTATAAAAATTGACATTTTTTAATAACAAGAGTTATTAGAATAAACTCTGCAATAGTATGCGTCAATTATGATTATCATTATCTTAAATATATTGAATTTTTTATATGTAATAGGACCAACTTTAAATTATAATATTGTATATGTCCTTTCTTCTTCTTTTTTTCCCTCAATAGCTCTTGAGCATTAGAAAGTACACACAAAAAATAATAACATTGAACTCTTTTAATGTCACACTTACTAATAATATTTGATTTAATACCTTCTACCATGACCTAAAGGTTTCTAACCAATAATTAAAAAACCCAATCAATCAGCTGGTTCAACAGTAAAAATTTCAAGTGGGTAAATTTTTTAGTTCGGTTTGCAATTTTTTAGTTCAATTTACTTTAAGAAACTCTTATTATTAAATATTAATCGATTTATTAATTAATCAATCCGTTGATTGTTTTTTATAAATCAAGACAAACAAATTAATTTTTATTAATTAATAATTCACTTTGTCATTTAAACTTTAAATTTTGTAACGAGTAATGATAATCTCATTTAATCATATTTTAAAGTCTTTAATTTTATTTAATCTTTAACCAGTTTTATGACGGGTTAATATCAGATGAACATTTTAAACTTTAAACTTCTTATCTTATCGGTTTAATTTATAGTCTGGTTTTTAAAATATTATTTCTAACAATTAACTCCTCACATTTCGAGTTATATACCAATTGAAAATGACAAGGATAAGTTGAAAAATAGGTGTCCGAATCTATTCATTACTTACAAGTAATGTCAAATTTAGGTTTAGCTTTCCTCGTTATTGATTAGTTCTGTTTATAGAAAGTAAGGCAGAGGAAGATTTATGATGACAAAGAACGATCCTCTCCAACTAATTAGCAACTGACATCTGTATCCTGTTTTTTTTTTGCATAAAAGGAAAAAAAACTAACTGCATAACGAGTTGTGGGAAGCTAATCCCAGCGATATCCTCGAGGAGGATTGAGAGGCACTCGGGGGCGCTGTTACAAAAGTAGTCATTCCTAGAGTAAAATGAGCAGCAAAATTCGCTAGTCAATTGGCGCTGCGGTTGCCTTCCCTGTATGTGTGTCGGGGGAGGATCGTCCAGTTGCGATTGAGCAGTTCGTTGATGCTAAAAATGAGGGAATTGGCCGAGTAAGAACGGAAGGCGGGGTCAGAAAAAGAGCTCAGTGCCACTTAAGAGTCAATTTCAAGGACGACCCGACGGTAGCCCAGGTCCCAAACGAGGTGCAGACCAAAGAAGACACCCCACAGCTCAACAGTGAAGGAAGAACACCAGCCTAAGTTCTGGACAAAGCCTCCCAACCAGGTAACGGTGTGATCGCGAAAAAGTCCGCCAGCCGAGTGATGTCTAATTAAGTTCACCATTAGTTTTCAACCTATTCTGATGACCTTTTCTCAGCAATTACTGATTAACTGTCCCCAAAGAGAAGCAAAGATGTTCAAAACAAAGAACTACTGGACGACGGAGATTGACTGAATGATTAAGGAAAATGGTCCTGATAAATGATTACGATCCGTGCATGCATGGTCAACTTCACCTTATGCCTTCTTCATCAGACCTGTCTGTGTCTAGCAGGTGGTCCATTGTTTGGTTATGATGAACTTGGAACGTTTTTGGAAGGTTTGCAAAATTTTCTATACAGCACGCTTTCTGTTCTACCTTATTCTATACAAGAAGTGTACGTAATGGATGGTTATAACCATCTCTTCTTTCATTGGAATAGACAAACCCTCGGCCCCATACACCATGATCCTGAATTCAACATCACATAATAAATTACGCGTAGGAATAAAAAGAATCTTCCCATCTACTAAGGAAATAAAGGCCATGTTCCAAGCATGAACACCGTTGTAATTGTCAAGGTTATGCCAAATTCTTGTAAGTTTGTAAACAGAACATCGGAAATTAAAGTCAAAGAGACTATCTTTACCTTTTCTAAGCATTGGACTACATGTATATATGCCTTGACTCGTATTCCTTTAGCAAAGGGGTGGTAGAGAGAGTAGCTATCACTTTCTAAATAAGAGGAATCGGACATGAAAACAATTTTCAAAAAATGGAATTTTGATTGTTTATCACTATAAGAAAATCTCTATATAGAATCATATTAGCATCTTACGAAAGTTGCTTTTTAATCATTAAGTATCGGTCAGTACAGCTCGATCCTCCTTCTAATCAATGATACACTAGTCATACAGATGGTTGTCGTTGGAAACACTTTAATCTAAGATTAGAGATAATAAGAAGATATACAAAGCTACAGATATGTGCATGGCCGTCCTTGAAACGCTGTTAGTGCTATAGATGATGCTACGCGCTATATAGAATCTATTAAAGGAAAGGGGGACTTTGTGCTAAACCATTGCTTAGACATATTGGAAATAAATAATAAAGAGATCAACACATATGAGATCTAAAAGAATTTTAATACCAAATAAGTGTTGGGCGCAGCGGGTGTATTTTGTGAAAAGGAAAAATAAAATGAGCAAAATAGACACAGAATTTTTAACGTGGTTCACCCTTAACTTTGGATATACAGAGATAAAACCAAAATAGTGGCTCACAAGATGTTTCCCAACCTAAAAATACTAACCTCACTATTTTGTCACTCACCAACCCTTTAGGAATGTATTTCCTAACTTCAGAGCAAAACAAAGTTCTGATTTTTCTTTCTGAATTTTTCTATATACTTTCTTAAGCAGGGAGTGCTTTATATAGGCACTCCACTGATCTTTTTGCTTTTCTTTCAAATAATGCGGCACTGAAATCGATGCCGCAATATTTGATTCAAACAATACGTACATACAATTCGAAAAGATGAGAAGCTAAAGTGATTTATAATCTTCATGACATACAATCTCATAACCAGCATGTTAATGTTTTTTTTTTTTTTGGTTAGAAGGGATAAAAAACAAAACAAAACACACTCCATCTAATCAACACACTCCACTAACGCAGAGTTATGCGGTAGAGTGCTCTTTTTGGTGAATGTAATCCATAATAAACATCGGGGGCTCCTGGAATAGATACAGTCTTGGACTAGCTAAAAAGGCTTGAGTAGCTGGTCTATCGGCACACCGATTCCCTTTATGATAGGTATGTTAAATTTGCACCTCCCATGTTCGGCGAATTAACTTTCGAATACCTGCCACCAAAAGATTATTGTTAGTCATAACTATATTTGAAGAAAAAAGAATGTTGATAACCTCCAGAGAATCCATTTCGACGACCACGGGTTGATAGCCAAGTGCCCATGCCAACATTTTACCCGAGTGAACTCCCCAGAATTCTACAGCCAAAGGCGAGTCAACGCCAATATTCTGGAGGAATTCACCACATCATCGATATTGGTAGTCCCGAATCAAGCCTCCAATTGTAGCAAGGCCGGACCCATGTTTCACTTCCCTATCAGTATTTAGTTTGACCCAACCGTCCATTGGTTTAATCCAACCCACTAAATTATCCAACGGCAAATCCTGCGTCTGAAACACACGACTTTCTACAGCTCAGGCCCGTATGACCCAATCAATTGTAAAATTTTTGATCTGTTCAATCGGTTTTTAACTTTCATGATCGATTTACTTTAGTAACTTTTATTGTTAAAAATCAATCAGTCAATTTTTCTAAAGTAATAAGTTCTTAAAAACTAAAATATATCAATCAATTTTTATTTAACAATATATTTTTTAATTAAACTTTAAAATCTTCAACTAATATGAAAAATCTCTTTCAATTATATTTAAAATTATTTAATTTTATTTAATCTTTAGTCAATTTTATTACCGATTAAACCTTTTAAACCTTAAACTTTGTATATTGCTTATTTAACTTAAGATTAATTAAGAGACCACAATTATAGAATTAGACAAGCATTGCCTACCAAATTTCTAGAGATTCCTTTAGATTTCCTAGCGTGTGTGTGGTTGCATAGTTCTTTCAGAGTTCTAAATGCTTCCTGGTCCCTGCCAGGGTTGATGGAAAACGTTAAAATGACAAAAAAGTAGAAATATAACACTTGGATTGCTCGTGATCATGTGCATTATTCAGTGGCTTTGAGCCCCCGAGAAGAAGGTTCTCAAGGTTGATATCCATTTGCCTACACCACTATTTCCAACTTAGTAATCTGGCTGGTCCACTTGGATACAATTGCCTTCCGCAATAAAGATGCAGTTAGTGTATGAGGTTGGGAGGATTTTGTTTCACTTCTTCGTCTGCTTTTCTTGTCTCTTGTGTAGATCGGACAAATAGGGAATTCCTCCTTTTCTTCTGCTAAAACCCATCAAAGATGACGGTTCCTTCTAATTTTTATCTTCAGTTTGACATCTTTCTTTTCTGTTTTTGGATTACATATTAAGGGTCCGTTTGGTTGAGCTTTTATCAGTAGAGCTTTTATCAGTAGAGCTTTTGTCAGTAGAGCTTTTATGAGAAGA
>JANVCQ010000002.1:41156047-41174051 GCA_025531925.1 Erythroxylum plowmanianum | reverse complement strand
TTATTATTATTATTATTATTATTATTATTATCGAGATAGAAAGTAGGGATATGTTGGTTTTCTGTCGAAGAAAACATGTTGTCAAAATTTAGAGAAACGATGTTTTTTGGTTTTTGTAAAACTGTTGTGGTATTTTTTATTTTCAGAAACAAAAAATCGCAACAGAATAAATCAAACAAGTTTTACTTATCTGTTTTTCTTTTTACAAAAACTACAATAAAAAACAGGAAAAAAAAAACATAAACAAACAGCCCATAAGTTTTTAAAATACAATGTCTATGATAATGGTCGGCTCTTTGACCCTTCGAATGATAGTAGGGCAGATACCACAGTTATCATGTACCCGCTACATATACAGTTAGATCCGGTGGATCTAAGTCTTTGTACTGTGCCTGTATAGAAACAAGAATCCATACTTGTACACACAGTAGTTCCTGAGGGTACAAGCTCTAATGTAGTTAGGTAAATCCACTAGAGCGAGATGACCTGTTATTTTATCTAATTACATAGTCAATCAGGTGTACAAAACTATGATATATACTTAGTGTGTATATTCAAGTCTGAAAATAATTAGAATGCTTGGTGGTGCAAGTGACTTACCTCGTTGCCATTAAAATCCGTGAAATAGGCATAGTCGTGTTAAGAAAGCAACAGCACTTAGCAATAGTGGTGTGTCGGCAACTTTGTGTGTGAGGGCTCGCTGAGCAAGCAAAGAGAGACTGCAGGAGCAAGAGAGTTGTGAATGCAATGATCATGCATTAGAATGTGATTCTATTTCAGAGCAATTCAATCTATCATAAGGACTGGTTGCAAGTCTAATGGACCGCAAGTTGTCACCTTTCGCCAATCAAACATGCAAGGTGAAGAGAGAGTATTATCCCACGTGAGAAATGACTGTAGAATAAGCTCGTGTCAAACTAGATAAGCACAAATTGATCTTTCAATGTAACATCAATTATCATGTATCATTCCTTTTCTTTTATTTTCTCTGGGTTCATTTCGCTTGATTCATGCCTTGCAACTAATTGATTACTCATACATTTATACATTTTTTATTTCATATTTATTTATTCAATTTATAAAATAAAATATATGAGATAAATATTTATTAAAAATAAATATTTATTAAAATATTATATTAAGTTAGTTTGCTGTTTGGTTTAAGTACTCTTTGTTTTAAATCAACGTCAAGAAGTAAAGGAAATAGTTGCGAGTCGATTGATCTTCTGCTACCCCTTAAGAAGTAGTCGAATTGGTGGAGTGAGAGAATATGGGATTAAAAGGTCTTGTATTTGAATTCTTCTATCTACATTATCTCGATCGAATATGTTGTTCAGGACTTGCCTAATATGAAATACCAATTGACGTGCTTTGTAGATTATTGCGTCAATTTGAAAATTTACCCAATGCACATCTAAAAAATAATGAATCGTCCGCTTTAAAAAAAAATCTTCTGCCAACCGGAAAGAAAAAGAATAATTCTGAACACATCCTGTCATCAATCAACTTATCCGTAATCCCAGAAACGAATGAGCAAAGGGCACTGGGACTACGTGGAATACACGATTTGAAGGTGCAGATTTGAATTGATCCAAAAACACTTTTTTTCTTTTTCTTTTTTTGATATGCATACTTTGGAGGACCATATCCATGCACTGCTTCTTTTGTATGTACGAATCCAAGCGAGGGAAGCTAAGGATATACCCATCAAGTCAGTCACCTGATCGAAATAACGACTGCTTCGGAAGACGATTCTTGGAGACATTTAATTGTAGGTATCCTGGACTGGATTAACTTATCTAACTATGCTGAAAACCAATCTCTGCTGCTACTATTGACAGCTCTCGTGTTTTTTTCCAATTTTGAGCTTTCCCTGCGCACAGGAAAGCTCAGAAGAGAATGGTAAACGACGACAGTGAACTAGAAAAACTTATATATATATCGTACCAAATCGTCCAACTTAGATAAAAGAGAAGAGCGTTCGGTGATAATAATAATACAAGTCATATATATATAGAAGTGATAAAGATATAATGAATAAAATCAAATCTTAATCAAATCAATTATCTTAACTAACAAATATTATCTAATACGCTCCGCACAAGCTGAAGGATGAGAAGAAGAAAGCCAAAGTTTGGAAGCAAAATGATAAAACAGTTGCTTGAAGAGAGGCTTAGTTAAGATATCAACAAGTTGATCAAATAAAGACAAAATTTCAACACTAACTTCTTTTGAGATCACGGACAAAGTAAAAGTCACTTTTTGCATGTCTAATGCGAGCATGAAACACAAGATTGGAGGATAAGAAAACCGCATCAACATTGTCACACCAAATATGAGGAGGAGCATTAAGAGTCACATGTAATTCACAAAGAAGTTTCGTAAGCCACTTAACCTCAACACAAGCATTCGCAACCGCCTTGAATTCAGATTCAGTAGAGGACAGAGCCATTGTGCGTTGCTTGGCAGATTTCCAAACTAATAAACTATTGCCAAAAAAATTAAAAATCCTCCAGTCGATCGACGATCATCAGGATAACCCGCCCAATCCACATCACTAAAAACAGTTAATTTATCTATAGCTCCACGAGAAATCAATGATGACATTGTTATTGTACCATGTAAGTATCTGAGTAAACGCTCGAGAGATTGAAAATGAGTTGAAGTGGGCTGATGAAGAAATTGGCATAACTTATTTACAATAAAAGAAATGTTTGGACGGGTGAGAGTAACGTATTGTAAGTTGCCACAAATTTTACGATACATAGTAGCATCATCCTACAAAAGAGGAGTGCCTTGTAATTTGGACCAATAACCATTGGTGTAGAACTCGGTTTACAATTGACCATCCCTATGTTTTCCAAAATAGAAGAAATATAATTTTTCTGAAATAATAATAGACCATGTGAATGAGTTAGCACTTCTATGCCCAAAAAATGATGAAGATTACCCATGTCACGTAAGGAAAACTCTTGTGCCAATTGAGAAACAATAGATGAAACAAGGTGAGCATTATTGCTGGTGATGACCAAATCATCAACGTAGATTAGGAGAAAACACAAGTTGCCATCTGCATTAAAAATGAACAATGAAGAATCTGCATGAGAACCAACAAATTCAATAATGGTTAAAAAGCTGCTTAGTCGCTGATACCAGGCACGTGGTACCTGTTTGAGCCTATATAACGATTTCTGTAATTCCCAGACGTGAAGAGGATGTAAAGGATCAATAAAGCCTTGCGGTTGCACCATGTATATAGTTTCATTCAGTTCATCATTCAAAAAAGCATTACTAACATCTAATTGTCTGAGAGACCAGCCCCTTGATAGTACTATACTGAGAACAGATCGGATTGTCATAGACTTCACTTTAGGACTAAAAGTGTCAATGAAATCTAACCCATATTCCTGAGTATAATCTTTTGCAACCAATCGTGCTTTCAACTGTTCCACGGTCTCATCCGCCTTTCTCTTGACTTTAAAAATCCATCTATTACAGACAATGTTGGTATTTGGTGGGCAAGGCACAAGGTCCCAAGTTTGATTTCGTTGAAGAGTTTGAAACTTATGTTTCATAGCTTCTTTCCATGCAGGGTCTTTGTAGGCTTGAGAGAAAGAATTAGGTTCACAAGGTATATTGGAAGAAGAGGAAACAATGGTCAAATAAAGTCTTTTCTTTTGTTTGGGGTTAGGTCGAAGAAGCATGGAATGGGTACGTTTAGGTGGTGTGGGTTGCGAGGAATTGGCGGGTGTGGGATGAATGAATGAATCTAGTTTTGAATTTAAATTCAAATTATAATTTAAATCCAAAGGAAATTGAATAGCAACTATTTCGGAAAGTGGCTGGACAAGATTGTAAGTGTTGACTAAATCATTTGAGGGAGGACAAGATGGACCGAGATTAGAGGATTGTGGAGAGTTGGGAATAGGATCACGGAAAATCTGATTTAATGATGCATGGTGTTGGTCACATGAAAATTGGTATGGTTGGACAAGATTTGGGTGAGATATAGAATTATGTATGGGAGTACAAGTGGGTGGAGATTGGTTTGGATTATGCAGAATCTAGTCATGGTTAGGCAACATGTTTGACGTTGTTGGTGCCATATCCTGCTAAGAATTTGAAGGAATAGATAAAGAGAAATCAAATATCATACCTTGAGAATCTTGAGTTGGCGGAACATGTGAGGAATCATGATGAAAAAATTGTAGCCATGGAGTGGAGTTGGCAAGATCACGTTGGGCAGATTTGGTCTCTTGAGAATCTGAAACTTTATGGAAGGAAAAGGACTCATCAAACTCAATATGACGCGCATAAATAATTTTTCCAATTTCTTTATCTAAGCAACGGTAACCAAGATAATGAGGAAAATAACCTAGAAAAACACACTATTTGGTCCGAAATGAAAACTTATGTTTATTAAATAGTTGAAGTAGAGGATAAACAACATACACAAAAATCCGGAGAAATTGATAATCAGGAATTTGATTGTAGAGAATTTGGAATGGAATTTGATTTATCAAAGATTTGGTAGGCTTGAAAGATGCACCAAAATGACCAAGTAGAGCAAGACCAATGTCAACAATATTCCTTATTTTTGTTTCAGCAGTGTCATTAGTATGAATCCCTACAGTTTGAAAATATTTGTGTAATGATCGAAATTCACCATCCTAGTTGGATTGGAATTGCTTAATGGTGGAATTGAATTGTTTTTCAACTAGAGTTTTAAACTGGCAAAATATTTAAAAAACATCCTTTTTATTTTTCAATGGAAAGAAGCATGTAAATAAAGAACAATCATCAATAAAGATAACAAAATAGTTATGACCAGAGGAAGAACAAATGGAAGCAGGGCCCCAAACATTTGAGTGAATTAAATCTAAAGGTCTAGCACTACGATGATGAGTAAGAGGTAAAGAGATCTTATGTAATTTGCCTAAACAACAAGAAGGACATTTGGTAGAGGGAAACTTTGAAGAAGAACACAGTAATTGAAATTGACGAACTAAATTGCGAAATGTCTGAAAGTTGGGATGACCAAGGCGAGCGTGCCATCTTTCCAACGTGACTAAATAAGCTAGAGCGTCCAAATTTTGTTGTTGATGAAGAGTACCACATAATTTATAAAGCCCCGGTTTACTTGTTCCGCGCAACAGAATTCTCTTGGTAATTTGATCCTTCACAAAATAACAATTAGAGTGAAATTCAAAGAAACAGTTGTTATCACGACAAAATTTTGTAACAAAGAGCAAAGGTTTGGTTATGTTAGCAACATATAAAATTTTATGTAAAAATAAAGGTCTAGAAGAAGATGCGATGAAACTTAAGCCAACATGAGAAATTGGTAACCTTGCACCATCTCCAACAAGCACCATATCCTTACCCTTTTATTCATCAGTAATATGAAGAGACTCCAAATCAGGGGTGACATGATGATTTGCACGTATTAGGGTATCAAGTAAAGGATTGGTCATCCTGTGAAGAGATAGGAGCAGTCATAGATACATTTTCTTGAAGTGGCATGTGTCTATTATGTTGTTGTCCTTATGTCCAAGTCCGTGACACAAAATTATTGTCAAAACAATGTCTACAATCAATAGCTATATGATTATTATAACCACAAATTTGACAAGTTGGTTATGAAGAATTGCTTTCGGAAGATGATGAAGAAATAAAACTTGAACTGCCTCTATTTCCACGGCCTCTATCACGCAAATGAGAAGAATGGGAACATTGAACCATATTCACTATTGGTAAAGAGACTTGTTGAGCTTTAAGCAATAATTCGTGGGCAACTAACTGGCAATGTAGTTCATTAAAGGAAACCGGTCTTGGTCTTTGCTATAATCCACCAATAATCCCAATATATTTGGCTCCGAGTTTTCAAAAGAAAATAACATTAAATTCAGCTGGAGAAATAAATTGACTTACAAGACTAAGATAATCAACAATAGATTTAGTTTGATACAAATATTCAGAGACAAACTTGTCATCCTTGGAAAGGTTTTGAAGTTCGATAAACAATTGAGTTCGTTCAGAATGGCTCACAATTCTATATGCAGGAGCTAAAGCATTCCAAATTTTTGCAGAAGTTACAAGTCCAAGATAACAACCAAGAAAACAGGATGTGACCTTTAAAAAACCAAGCTAAAAGAGCTAAATTTAGTTCCATTTGGTTTGTAGAGTTGAACAATTCTTTCGGGGGTGCTGGTTCTGTACCAAAAATAATTCTATGTAAATTGTAGAAATTTAACAAAGGAAAAAAATTGAAGCTTCCAAGAGGTATAATTTTTAGAAGTGAGTTTTACTGAGAAGGTTTGGCTTATATGAAGAGGATTTGTGTGTATCGAACCAGAACAAACAATAGGAGAGAGAATAGGAAGAGAGGCTGAATAGGTGAAAGGAGAAGTTGAAATTTACGAAGAAATAGAAACTGGATTAGCCATTGCAGGACTCTGTTTAGATAAAAGAGAAGAGCCTTTGGCTATTTAAGTTTTGAGTAACGGTGATAATAACAATACAAGTCATATACATATAGAAGTGATAAAGATACAATGAATAAAATCTAATCTTAATCAAATCAATTATCTTAACTAACAAATATTATCTAATAATCCACCTAACAACTACTGATGGCTTAATGGAAGACTTCAAACCCCTTTTCTACCGGATTAATCTTTCCATGACATGGCTAATATATCAGGGTAATTTGAGCTTGCAACAGCAACTTCCACATCCACCTTCAAATTTCATTCTTCAAATTTTGTGAACTTTTAAGTTGTAATTATCCTCCTAAGCACAATTGAGTAACAGGAAATGTGTTCCAACCCATAAATTTTGATATATGCAAGCTACAACATCCAGTGATCAGAAACTACAAGCTGACAGAAACAAAAGTTTCATCAAACATATTGTAATAGCAATTACAGCTGGCGGGGAGAACACATTGAAAAAGAAGAATTAAGCCTTCGCTTTTCCAGCCTGAAGAGATTGAATCCGCTGTTGTAACTTTAGGACCTGTGGAAATGACAAGATTATTGGAAAACATGAGCAACTATCAACCTAATGGTCTACTGAGTAAGGATAGCACGGCAATAGCCACAAACAACAATGAACAGCACAGTTGAATTTTGGACTCAAACTAATCCCTCTCTATTATCGTATTGAAAGTCCTAGCTCCTAGGAAATACATTGTTCAAACTTCAACAGAAAATGCCCATTAATCCCTTCATGTGCAAGTGAAACAGACATAGAAAAAGAAACTAAAAATGTCGGAGATAAAGCCAATTAAGTCGAAATGAATGAGTGGATCAGGACCAATTCATGATAAAACCATTTATACTGAAACCAAGTTCTCCGATAAGAGTTCAGCTTGATTTGAAATTGCAGAACTAAATAAGACAAGGTTAATGAAGGCTAAGAAAATGGTGCTCAATATATGGCATGGTGATACATAGCATGCTTTACAAGTTACGGTCAAGATCTGCTAAGAAAATGGTGCTCAATATATGGCATGGTGATACATAGCATGGTTTACAGGTTAAGGTCAGGATCTGTAATTTAGAACGGATGATGAAAGAAAATGAAGGCATTCACTATTAGAAAGTTTTTGATTTTGAAGACAATGAAAATAACTATGAATGTATTGACCTAGAACTTACTAATACAATATCAAAGAACCAACAACAAAGTGAAGCAGTGAAGTGGAATTTAATCTATTATCCTAATATGTGATAATTTGAAATGTGCAAATATTTACTCATATAGCTAGTGGTCGAAAGCACAAACCTTGTTTCAAAAGTAGTCCCAGCAGATAATATGGTATATCATATCCATCCAACAAGATTTCTGTTAAACGTTTAGCCTACTTTGCAAAGTTACACCAATTTTGCATACTTCACACTCCATGTAAACTGCTAAACAAGTAAGTTGAACCCCCACTCATTGGAACCAATAATTCAAGTTTTAGTCCTCAATTTTTGACACAGCTGAGGGTGTTTTCTTGTTTGAATGGTAGGAGTATGGTCACAGAGTTGGCAAACCACTGTCACAATTAAGCCAAGCTACATAGCTACTGGATGGTCAAGAAATAGAATCCAAATAATATTATATCAACACAATAGTAAGCTCTCTTATGCAGATCATGCATTATCCTAGTGACATTCAGAATGAGTGAAAAAAAACAAGGCAGAGGTATCATTAGACCAGAGTCCAGAACATTACTGCATCTCTCTTGCTATTTTGCTTCTCTTCCAGGTCTCGAACGGTTGCATCAAGACGCTTCCTACAGTGTATCAAAATGGATCTAAAGTCAAGGAAAAGAAACAATGACATACAACATACCATGACAGCATATATCACCTATGGCGCCAAGAAAAACTTGCACAATCTACAGTTACCAACATAAACACCTAATTTAACATTTAAGCACAAATAAACGACCCAAATCAAAAGGAAAGACAAAACAAAATCTTTAGTCCATACAATTTTGCCCACTCTATAAGTTAAGGAAAATAAGAAAAAATCTGCAACTAAATTGGTAGAGAACATACAATTCAGCAGAGATGTAGTCAATTCTCTTCCGGACGTTGGCATTAGCCTCGGCTAAGTCCTGCTTGACGAGCACCGGACCTATCAATTTGTAAACATTCGCACCTTCACTCAATAAATCCAACTCCTACTAACAGTAAAACCCAATCAATGAATCAGATACTTTCCAGAACAACAATAACTAAAACAAACAAAAAAAATAGAGAAACAGGAACCTTGAGGACGAGCTCGTTCTCCCCGAGCTGGATGGTGTACTTTTTCCTCACTTGGTGGTTTTTTGCTATATCTGGGTGCAAAAAGATATATTCAACAAGACGAATAAGAATGAGAAAAAAAATCAGTGATTGAAACTCATACCTTTCTGAAGTTTGCTTAGATCATTGGCTTTATTCTCTAGATCGCGTTGGAGTTCCCGTATTGTCGTAGACGACGCCATGTCCGTTCGTCCTCCACTCTGTAAGTTTTAGCCGACTGGTCGGTTTTATTAGGGTGCACAGAGTTTGGACCTTACTTGTTTGCTCGGCCCAAACCTGTAGTCGTCAAAGTCGAATACTAAGTCAAGTCAACTCACATTTAAGTCAATCTCTCCTTCTCTATCGCTCTTAAGTTAAAAAAATGTGTTTTAAGCCTGAAGTCTCTTTGATTGCCTTTCTTGGATCAAAAGGTGGAATCACCCACTCTAAATGCCCCTACACTCCGACGCGACAAAGTAGTGAGGGGGGTAAATCACGGTCTGATCTCAGCCAGCTTCTCAGCAAGGCGGTCCTAACACCCATTGTCGGGATTCGAACCTAGGGCCTTGAACCAATTGACCTTGCCAATGACCAACTGAGATACTCGTGCGGGCTCTTTGATTGCCTTTCTTAATTGCCTTTTATGCTTCAAAGCCAATTTTATATTGGACACGATAAACCATATTGCTATGTACAATGATCATATCACTTAAAATCACTTCAAACTCAACAATCACACAAAAATAGAGTTTATAAAGTTTACACGATCAGTGGACATGGTCGTGTCCATCATCGCCTCAGCATGTCTACCTCAACACGGGAGAAAACAATGTCATTTGTACACAATTATAAGGACTTATACGATCCCTCACATGGTCATGAATGTGTCCCACACGGGAGTGTCCTTCGTCAACACAGGCATATCCTTCCAAAATAATTTCAATTCTTCTGTTTTTTTTGCCTTAATTTCACTCGACTTCTACTCCTTTCAATTCATGAAGGAATGAGGATCTAAAATATGGTAGAAATGAATTAAGTACCAAAACATAAAAACTTTCAAATAAACAATCAAAATGCACCAAACATGAGACTAAAAATATAGTTTATCAAGTATTTATACTTAAACGTTTTCTTGTCATAAAGCAAATCATAACCCAAATTATAAAACTTAAAGAAAATTCATCTCTTTTCAATTTCAACCTGTCTATCCACACTTTAAATTATCGTATTTTGTGAATTAAATTAATAAATTAACTTACAATTAAACTCTAGCCTTCATAGAACAAACTTCAATAAATGAATATTAATAGCAATCAAATTGACCATCTTTCTAAAATTAAAAACATGAAATTTCATATCCTCACAAAAGATTCACTCTATTCACCAAAAGTGTTTAGAATGGAAAATATAATGAAACTCTTAAATCAATACATAGAAAGAATCTTAACCATAGGTTTGTAATAAAATCACTTCCCCACCAAGAAGTAAACTAGAAGTAAAAAGCAAAAGGTCTTCTAAACAGGGTATAATGGGGCTCATGTAAATGTATAGAAAGAACATGTAAAGGTATAAAAAGAATAATTATAAAGGTAACAACGTGAAGAAAATTTACACAAACATGACTACACAAAAGTTGGTAGTTTATAATATAGGGCCTTTAAACAAATAATTGGGAATTTGTGTGAACAGATACAATTTCTCAATTCTCAAACATTCATAACTAATTCACATTACTTAAATCCTTTGGATCACATTTGTATTCATAAAAACACCTTCATCCCTTGAGCAATTCAATTATTCTAAAATTGGATACATTAATATCAAACATTCCATTCCTTAAGTTATCACCTCAATTAACATTCCAAAACTTATTCAATCTTTAACCAATTAATCCAACATCAAACTATGTTCATTTCAAACCTTAGCCAAGTTCAAATATGTCATTGTAAAGTGTCTTAACCTTATGTGATTCAACAATTGCACAAACCGAACT
Organism: Erythroxylum plowmanianum; assembly: GCA_025531925.1. NCBI lineage: Eukaryota > Viridiplantae > Streptophyta > Magnoliopsida > Malpighiales > Erythroxylaceae > Erythroxylum > Erythroxylum plowmanianum. Next base: position 41,163,275 of record JANVCQ010000002.1, on the reverse strand, counting down.
TTTCTCATTTCAAAGCATTTCCCACGATCATGGATGAGTGAACCAAAGGTTTAGTATCCAATTGTCTTCAATTTGTTTATAGATTTTATCACCTTCATACTCAATTCAGTATACCTTCATCATAGTCCATTAATTACACCTCAGTTATACCATAATTATGCTTCAATTCCTTGTCAAATTCACATCCAACTCCAATTCAAAAGCGTTCATTTGGTAGCTTACAAACCATTTTCTTTCATGCTACAAAAACCAAAACAGAATCTATTATACAAACATCATTTTTCAGAACTCATTTTATCATAAACACAACACAAATTCTATCTCAATCCAAACATTATAGAATTTATATTACAACATGCCATCAAATTTAGAATTTCATTTACATGTTTAACTTAAACTCATACTTCAATGAACAAGCCAATCTAGCCATCCATGCAACAAGCACAATTCCAAGATCAAGGTGGAAGTATGATGATTTTAACACCAAGAAGACAACAACATAGAAGATAGCATGATGTAGCTTTCTTGATGCAGTATTTGGATGTGGTAATTAAACATAAACATAAGCAAGAACACAGGGAAGTGAAGGCATGATGTTTCGATGGTGAGAGGAATGGTGTAGAAACGAGGCAGCAGAAACAACTAGAATAAAGGATGATTCTGCACTTGCCTAAACCCTTTGATGTGAGGTGTCCTTGTTTTAAAAATGACACATGTCATACTTAGAAGTGAGCTACTTGTCCTCTTATCATGTTACCAAAAGTCATTCAACTTTACTGCCATTTGTCTCTTATTTACTTATGTCACGTGTCACTCAATGTATAGGCTTAGTCATCCACACTTTCCATGTATTGACTTGTTTTGCCACTTAACATCTTTCCTAGTCCAAATGTACATTTTAATTCATCAATTTTTTAATAGTAACAATTAATTCCAAGTTACTAATTATAATCCATCAAACTAAAATTCAAGACTTAAGCAATACACAATCAAAGCATAATCATTAACTCCTATCACATATACTTTCATGGACATGTAACATTCCTACTAAGGTTCAATTTGGCCTCACATCACTTCTCCACTAAGAAGTAAACTAGAAGTAAAAGCAAAAAGATCTTTTAAACAGGGTATAATGGGGCTCATGAAAAGGTATAGAAAGCATATGTAAAGGTATGAAAAGAATAATTATAAAGGTAACAATGTGAAGAAAATTTACACAAACAAGACTACATAAAACTTGGTATTTTGTAATATAGGTCCTTTAAACAAAGATTTCAACATGAACAATAATAATTCTTCTCACTCTCTACGTTTTCTTTTCTCTTTTTTTTTTCAAACTTGTAACTTTAAGTTACTTTTGAGAGAATAGAAGGTTATAACAACAATACACTTGACAAGTGATACACTTATGCACCATAAATCCTAAGCACAATGGACCTTCTTTTTAAAATTCTTCAATATAATCCAAGTTTTATGCAATCAAGTAAATGCAAATCTTTCTGGTTCAAAAATAAATGAAAAGTATTCAAGAAAAACAAGATAATTGGTTATCATCAATTAAAGAGAAGGCTAAATCTAAAAATTAATTACTCCTAATGGATAAAATAGGGTAGATAATAATCAAAGAAAAATAGGCTAAGATAACTGGTCAAATTTAAGTGTCTTTATCATTTGAATGCCTCTAGCCTAACAATATGGTCTCAACATGAATAATAAAAGAACATTCTAGAATCATCTAACTGTGCATGATAGATAAAAAAAAGAATAAATGAATATAACATAGTAATTAGTTGCTCTTAGGGTCAAAAACTCACGTTTAGGCTTAATATGTGTAAATAATTTGCAATTTTCATTCAAATCAACTATTTTTATGACTATTAAAAATATGTCTTATAAAAGCAAATATATTCCAACTTTTAATCATTTGCATACTAATTCAACTCAATAATCAATAATAACACAATTTATTTCAGACATATTTTAACTAAATTGAGATTTTAGTTATTATGAATAAATAATAAGGATTATAATAAGCTTTATAATCAACCCAAACCTAAAAATTCTTTGAAATTTTCATTACACCCCTTCGCCACACTTAAAAGTCATAGTGAGAAAGGACTAATGACGTAATACTTCCTTGAATAACAAGTATTATAATTTTGAACTTATCACAATTTAAATCCCAAATTAAGTACAATTATCTTTGCAAAAGGAAAAATAAAAGGGGATAAAATGTAAAAAAAGAAATAAATAGCAATTAAATGAAAATAGAAGGTAATAACAATGTAAAAGGAGTTTAGTAGCACAACCTTGCTAACTATTAAGACAAAACAAAATAATAAACAATAAACAATAAAGTGAAATGAAAATAAAAGAAACAAAACACCTAACAAGCATCATGAATCGTTGTTGTGTCCATCATTTTGACATTGTTACTTAAGTATCCTCAAGTGCTGCCTTATCAGTGGCTTAAGCATGGTTCCATTAATCAATTCCAACCATTTGTTAGTTAATTTTATTTATATATGGACAAAATTAACTAAAATAAGATTAGAGTACTATTTTGGAAACAAAAGATTTCGTGTGCTCAATCATCTAGTTGTTGTGAATTTAAAGATGACATGGCAGCTCTAACGGGTGGGGGCGGTATCGAGACTACGAGTTGTTTTAACATCATGACCATAACCTCCCTCATTTATCTCATACGCCTTTAACCACATTACATGCTCCATCAGCTCCTATTGTTTGGTCCAAATAACACACTACACTTTTTAGGATCTTAGCTGTGTATTTCTCTAATTGGATTATCTTCAACTGATCTCGATGTTCAGGTGACATTAGAGTCCTAGGCAAGCTTGCACTACTTAACGAATCATCCAACTTCTCAGCCTCTCTTATTAGATGCTGAGAGGATTGCTACGAGAAGTGTCACAAAGGTTTGCTTTGGACTCAAATTTTTATCATAAATCGTGCCCACCTTCGCACCGTAATCCCGCTTCGATTCGCTTAAGTAAGATTCAACCTTCTCACATGAATGTAGTCAAATAATTCCGTTAGCTCTCGAACACCTCACTCGCACATAAGTGTTTAAAATATTTCTTTCATATACAAAATATCAAAAGTGTATAACATAGTAAAGAAAGCAGCAATAGATATGTAGCCGAAGCTAATCTTTCATTAACTCTCAACAAAATGTTAACAAAAGATATAAGTACCTCATTCTCGAAGCACTTACAACAAACTCCCTACTCGAAGCCTTTACGATGAGAACTTTCTCATAAGCTCTCAACTCTTAAAGCTCTCTCCTCTAAGTGATTTCTCTCGATGATTGAATGAATAGCTCTCAACTCTAATGAGCTATTCATAGACTCCTCTTGCTTGAAAAGCAAGTTCAATATCTTTAAGGATCTCTACAATCCTAGTTGATTTTATTAACTAAAGATTACACTGCATCACACCGACCAATGGGAAGATACCCCCTTTCCCTTAAGACTCTTCTAATTGGCTACATTACATCATAATCTAATCAAATAAAGATTACATTTCAACTTGGAAGATTGCATCCATATCCTTGAAGATCTCTGTTATCTTCAGATGATTCTTCCATATGGTATTTATCTTTTAGATTTGATGAATCTCCAATGTGATCTTCAAGTTGATCTCACCACGCCATCATGTGCCACATCACCCACAGTTGCCACATCACTGTTAATGTATTTTCCAAGTCACCAAGGCCTATTAGCATATAGGTCTATCAATGCACATCTATGGACAAGTCCATCTTCTATGATCAAGCTTTCTTATGGTGCAGTCTCGTTGTTTCATGACTAAGTATAAGTCACGATCCGAGTTAGTGTAAATCCTCACATACCTTCGACCTGCCTCACCGAAGTCAAGTGCTTATGCATTTTGTCACGCTCGCACGCCATTACGCATTCTCGCGGGGTCTCAAATGCCTTTACGCACCTCGGGTCTTGCATAACTTAATTCGCCAATTCCGTGTGGCCTCGCATCCAAATCTCACGTTTCATCGAAGATTTTCGCCAATACATGCCTACATGTGCTCAAGTATATCAAATCTTGCCTATTCTCGAGATCTTTGCCGATATTTTTCGTATCCCTCGCCTATTTCGCAAGTTTATCGGGTTTTGCTCGCTAACTCTCAAGACTTCGCTTTGTTCCTTCATCAACACGCCTTTTTCGTGCTGACCTGCGTGTCAAGCATTAACCAAGGCTCGTCAACACTCACACGATCCCGCAGTCTGAACTTAAGGCTCTAACAGGAAGCCTGGTCTTAATTGTTGCTCTTGTATATTAGGGCTATCACACCATCTACTCGAGACATGATCTTTTGTCCCATTTTTTATGTACCAATTTTGTCCTATTTCATCTCAACTATTTATTTATGTGGGTCACACAAAAATAAATGGTTAAGATAAAATGAGACAGAGTTGGTACATAAAAAGTGAAACAGAGGATCTGAGGGCCATCTACTCCAATAGCTTCTTGCTTATTCTAAGCTCCAACTGCTATACATATGTCACACAGCGGTCCCGTTTCCTAGTTACCATGTGCATGTTCTCCGTGATATGGAGATTCAAGGAAACTATAGCGTCGAGTACCCTCATCAATGGTAATCAGTTGAATAATCCCATCCTCCTCACCTACCGAATTACATATGTCCCAATGCAGATCATCCCCACCTTCTTGTTGTCAAATTAATGCACATAAATAACATTTAAAATACCCTTTTGATATAAAACATATTCACAGAAAGATGAAAACTACAGCAAAGCCAATCAAAACAACCGCAGCAGAAATCAAAGCACATAAGATGTAGAGGTTGAAAAAGAACACAGAAGACGCAGAGGTTGAACGAAAGGAAAAACGTAGCTGTGCATGGCCTCGGGTACCAGAGAGGAAGTTATGGCGGAGCTTTCAAATTAAAGTATCGGCCCCATCTATCAACTTATCCGCTGCCTACCATTCAATTGTGACTTCTGATTTAAGAGTTCCTATTCTGTTTTCCCATGTTCGTATCTACTGTTGTGAATTTAAGGTTAAAAATGGAGTGGATTGTCACGTCTGATGTCCTTTTCGGCTTAATTGCAAGCAAAACCCAAAGGACTACGGAGAAACCAGAGATTGGGAATGGAAATATTTATTTCATTTGCTCTTAGGAGTAAACTTACGCATTTTTAGAATTTTTCAAATTTTATAAATAATGAAATTTTTATTAAATTATTGTTGTTATTATTACATATGCTAGATATTTTTTTATGGAATAGACAACAATTAATTACATTTTAATGTTTTTAATAAATTATTAATTAAGTTAATCAAATTTAATCCAAATAAAAATAATAAAGTGATAAAATAAATTATTTAAGATAGTGGGTTAAAATTCAGTAAAAAATCGACTTTATTTAGTATGGATCGAACCTGTGATAAAGACGTCCAATGTAGATACTATATATATAAGGTTAAGGTCTGCTTAAGTAAATTATGAACATATAAATATTCTGACTCATTTAAAGGTTCACGTGTTAAAAAAGTTACAAAAAAACTTTAATGACCTCTCAAGATATGAATTTTGTGGAAGTCACAGAAAATTCACATTTATTTTGATTTTAAAAAGTTCGTTTGAAGTCATAAAATTGAATTTAGATATTTCCTACATTTTTATTCTATTTACGTTCGATTTGAAATATATAAGTAAAACTCGTGTTACTTGTAACAAAATATTCGTAAAAATAGGGAATGTAACTAATTTCACACCATTTCCAACTCAACACATTATTCTTTGACGGGTACAGAATGACTGTTTCTATTTCTGTGTACCACTATTTAGTAGATGGATAGATGGGATTGGACGTACATTAAGAGTTAATCCCTTATTCGACGGGACATGATCTTCTGTATTTTTTATTCTGTTCCAACCATGCTCTACTCTATTTTAATTATATATTTATGTGAGATTTATATAAATATATGACTGAGATAAAATTCAGTAAAAAAATCAACTTTATTTAGTGTGGATCGAACCCGTATTGAACCTGTGATAAAGAAGTCCGATATAGATACTATATATATAAGATTAAGGTCTGCTTAAGTAAATTATGAACATATAAATACTCTGACTCATTTAAAGATTCACGTGTTAAGAAAGTTACATAAAAACTTTAACAACCTCTCAAGAATTGAATTTCATGGAAGTCACAGAAAACTTGCATTTATTTTGATTTTAAAAAGTTCGTTTGAAGTCATAAAATTGAATTCAGATATTTCTTATATTTTTATTCTGTTTACGTTCGATTTGAAATATATAAGTAAAACTCGTGTTACTTACAACAAAATATGGCTAAAAAGGAGAGGTGTACGCTGTTCCTATTATACTGTTCCAACGTTGTTCTAACTTATCTCATTCATATATTTATACAAGTCCTACATAAATGTGTGGATAAGATGATTTAGAATAGAATTAGAACAGTAAAAGTAGAACAGGTGATCTGATACTTTCTAAAAATAGGGGATGCAACCAATTTCACACCATTTCCAACCCAACACACTCTTCTTTGATGGGTACAAAATGACTGTTTCTATTTTTGTGTATAACTACTTTTTTAAAAAGAGAAATACAACAAAGAAAATTACAATGAGAGTCTCGGGACACACATCCCAGATATATCCTCTAGAAAGAGTAACTAGCACCCTATGAGTGTAGTAGAGAAATAATAGACGCCTAAATTAAAATGCGCTGCATAAGTCGTGAGCCAATCGACGTATTTGTTACTCTTTCGATAGATATGCCGATAAGCAACAGTCCAATTGCAAGTAAACAACTTGTGAATTCTCATAACTATGAGATTGAGCGCCCGAGAACAAATGTCTACGGAAAAAAAAGGGAGCTCGATCACCGATCACCGGTGTAGAACCAACTTTAACGCAGTGTTTGGATACTGTCCCCGCGCCCTGGGACAGTGGACAAGACAGAGTTTTTCTGTCTTGTCGGGCGTTTGGGTAGCTGTCTCTGTCAGACTGTCCCCCGTCTCCGGTGTACAGCGTCATAAAAACGCTGTCTTCCCTAAACCCCACGGACAGAAACATTTTCGTCCTGCCCCCGAAACAAAAGACCATTCTCTTCGATTTTTTACCCCTCTCATCTGACGCCTCCTGCTTTCTCTCCGACTCCTCCTTCTTTCTCTCCGACGCCTCCTTCCTTCTCTCC
>JANVCQ010000002.1:41136313-41151748 GCA_025531925.1 Erythroxylum plowmanianum | reverse complement strand
AAGTTTTATTTAATTTATAATTACTATTAGTAATAAAAATATTTATTATTATTTTAAAAACAAAAATTAACAAAAATTATAAAAGTTGAAATAAAGAAAATAATTAAAAAAAGAGAAGGAGAGATCTTAAAATTTTTTGAAAATTTTTCAAAAAGTTCTCATATTTTTTAAAAATTCTGGTACAAACTGATGTCATCCTAAACAGGTCATTATTGATCGGTATTTAAACTCGATAAGACTAACCTTTTGTTTCATACCTATTTTGATTCGGTGCCGACCAATACGAAATGATATTCATATCTTTCATCCGAGCTTGGGTTATGTTTTAAGTGGCAAGATCAAATCTTCTATTTTGATTAATCAATTTTTATATTCAATCTCATGTATAGATTTAAATAAATGTATAGATACGATTGAGTTACATTTACAACCCCTAGTGGCATGTATTGTTTGTCTGTATGAGATAAACCGGAAAATTTTTTTTCTTACTCCATGCACTAAACATGCTGAAAGAGACAGAATTGTCCTTTGATGTCTATAATTAGTATATCTAACTGGCAAAACGTCACCGTATATATATATATGCGAACTGTATTTAAAATGAAACATAGTATCACGTTGTCGTTTAGGTAGACCAGCTGTCGTCGAAGCCAAAAGGCGTAGTGAAACTTGGAACCGTTTACTGTAGTGTCCCTATAAAAGGGGACGGGAGAAAGCCAGAGGACGGGACAGGAGGTCGTTCCATTCTTCTCTTTTCTCCTCCTCCTCCTCCTCCTCCTCCTCCTCCGCCCCCGCCTCGACATGGACGGAGAAACAGGGCCCACCGACGTCCCCCAAGGGACATCGTCGCCGCAGCCTCAGGTCACACCGGTCGGAACGCCTGAAGTCTCCTTCGCTGAGATTCACGCTTCCCGGTCTGATGAAGACTACGACCACGATGAGGATCCCGATCACGGTCATGTTCAAACTCAGGATCTGAAGCACAGAATCATCAAGCAGGTGATTTTTCAAGATTCTGTTGTGTGTTTTGCAGGCCCTTTCATTTATTTATTTGAAACTGTTGAAGGTCCTTATATTTGATTTTGGTGAATGCTATATGGAAGCTGTTTGCTGCTGTCGCAGGTTGAGTATTACTTCAGCGATGAAAATTTGGCCACTGACAAACACATGATAAGCTTGATTAAAAAGCACAAGGAAGGCTTTGGTAAGTACTTTTTTCTTTCTTTCTTTTCTATTTTTTGGTTATTTATAACTGAGCACAGGATACCGTCCTGTGTATAAGGTTTTGACTGGCTATTTTTCTTATGATGCGCGTGCTGCATTTTAGTGTCTACCAATTGCGGTTTTCAAAATAGGATCTTCACCCAAGAAAGGGGCTAATTCAGTGATTTGAAAACTGGAAGTGACTATAATCACTTATGCTTACATTATGAACTGACCACCTTAAAGTGGAATAGGTGTGATCATACAACGGTCCTATAATCTGATTCATACATTTTGTTTTGTCCTCTGTCAAATATAGCCTGGATAATCCTGAAATAAGTTACTACTGCCTGATAGAAACCCTTCTTTTTCCCCCATTTTCCGTGATCAATTTGTTTATTAAAAGAGTTTGTTTCCTTTAAAGACCATTGGAAGTTTAAGAAAAGAGATGTGGAAGATGAAGAATTGAAACAGGTACTTCTGAGAGATGGCTTGGCCCAGATGTATTCCTGGTACAGCTTGGTTTTGTTGTGCCGAACATCAGGGCTTGATCTTCATGATTAGCAGCTATATTCCGTCTGATTCCATCTCTATTAACAGTTGTCACTTATTACTGTATTTTGAGGCTTCTAAGTGAGTTCTCAAACAGTCTCAATATCCAAAAATGTTGAAAATGTCGAAATTCTTCTCAAGCAACTTAACAATTATGAGCTTTCCATGGATGTTGCTAATTGTTTACTTCTGATCTGTGTTTCCCTTCTTCTTTATGATTTATGTTCATTTATTTTTATAGTCACTAAGATGAATTTAAAAACTGATAACAAGCTTCTGTTTTGTCTCCCATTGATGTGCTTCCCTAGCTTCTTCTGAAAGATCAATATTTTGAAGTTTGAACTGTCTTTCCTCTTGCCTATCTAAACAAACTATGCTCCTTGCCCTGGTTTACGGTTCCTAAGAGGCTTCGTAACCATGTGAAACAGCTTCTTCATAAAACAGATGGTTATTTTCCATGCAACTATGCACACTTCTTTGAAACCCAGGCATGCTTTTGACATTTATAAATGGTCTTAAACAGAGATATTTAGTTTTGTGATGATTTTAGAGGATGCAGAATTGGTACCCCCGGTTGTTTTCTCATGGTCCATAGTTAGAGCTTCTAGTAAATGGTTTCTTCCCAACGTTTATAGTAATCAATAATATAACATCATTATGTTCACACGCACAACATGCTCTTTTTCTGAGGTTGCTTGAAGAATGCAAACCATGGAAAGTTTCTCTGCACCGTTGTAAACTGTTATTCTAGTTATTACTTCTAATTTCAAATCTCCTACCAACTTGTATCATGTGAATTGCTTATGTTTTGAATTCACTTTATATATTTCTTGCAGTTCCTATTTCAATTATTGCTTCCTTTAGGAAAATGAAAAAGCTCACCAGAGACATTACAGCTATTGTGGATGCACTTAGGGAATCTTCTTTTCTGGTAAAAAGCCCACTCATCTTCTTTTCCATTATGACATGCCACATTAGTTGAACTATGCAACATCAATTCTGGTGTTCTATTCGTCGGGGGAAAAATAGAGTCATAGTCATCTCCCCTTGATTTATAGGTTGTAAGTTCAGATGGAAAGAAGGTGAAACGTCTTCATCCTTTTCCTTTGAATGAGGTTAAAGATCCAAAGGTATTTCAATTCAGGTGTCTTCATATATCTTTTTTCTCTTTTTAGTATGTAATGCTGGAAACCTTTTAACCTGCAACATGTGGGCCAGTTGTGCACTGTTCTGGTAGAGAATCTTCCAAACAATCACTCAGAAGATGATATCCAGAAAATATTTGGTGGAGCTGGAAAGTATGCTTTTTAACATATTCTATGTTTTCCTAATGCATTGCTGGTTTTATCATCTCTTTTTGTTTTATAAACATTGCAGGATACAGAAAATCTCCATCCATGACCCACATGCTGTGGAAGAGTCAAAAAAAGGAAGCAAATCGGATATTCTGATCAGTAACAAGGCATGCATGTTAATATCCTATCGGCTGAGAATTTGCATTTTCTAGCTTTTTAGTGTTATCTATAATCATGTTTTTTTCACTGTGGGGTAACTACTTTACAATTTTCCCAATTTCTATTCTGTTAATTTCTTGTTGGCCTATGCTTGGACAACTGCATCTTCTAAATGAATCAGTTTTACTATTCATTGTTGAATGCTATTGTGACAAATCTCCTCAAAAATGATAAACTGGAATTCTGTTATGATGGTGTCTACATTGTTTTTGCTTTTATTGTATTATAGATGGAATATGTAATGGTGCAGTCATGATATTCTACACGTAGGAAAACATTAATTTTGTGCTCTTCGACTGTCACTTCAGTATTTTAGTTGAAAAATATGCCTTTTCTATATGAAAGAGTACTAGAAATATGCTAGTGATGTTATAAAATTACTTGTACCTGATTTCAGCCTGCTTTATTATCACATATTCGTATTTAAACACCTTTAACTAGAATGTTACATGAAATTGCTTTCAATTTGAGCCAAGGTGTTTTCTTTTCTGTTTTTGTATTCATTTTCTTTAAACAAGCATTTTGTTTTATGAACATTATGTTGTGAATGAAAAAAAATTAATTCTACTTCTGTAAGCTTCTCTCTGGACGAATTTTTTTGAAAAAACAACTATCCCTATTCAATCCTTTGGTTTCCGGAATGTAGGTGCATGCAATAGTGGAATATGATTCTGTGGAGGCTGCTGAAAGATCTGTGAGTCTCAGCTTAGAATAAAAGTTCTTTTTTATGGATTTGTAATGACTGGTTAATGAATTCAATTCATCACTTCTTCTGGAATTTGGAGCAGGTTGCTACTTTGAACAATGAACAGGATTGGAGAAATGGCATGAGGGTCAAGTTAATCACGCGAGTGGTGAGTGGTCGCTTTTTGTAGTCTATAGTCGATTATATTAAGGTTTGATGTTGCTCTTCTGGATTTAGGGGAAATATGGAACGAGAAAACAATCTTGGAGAGAACATGACTCTGAAAAGAATGGCGCTGGCCATGCATCAAGTCAGACTGGAGATGAGGTCAATCATAACTTCAGTGAGCATCCCAGTGACGCTCCTGAGGAAGAGGTAAGCTTTCAGTTGGAGCCTTTATCAGTTCACGTGTTAAAACATTTTAGGTTCTGTATCCTGTGGGTTTAAACTAGGATCATGTGAGTGACCGTATGTGGGCTGATGTTTGAGGTTGTTCATGAGTCATGACTGTTCTTGCGTTGGTTCAGTGGTCTAAAGACAAGTTGATAATGCTAGCCAAATTATCAAACAAACTTGGATTTGCTCTAGGTTCTGAGTGGTATTATAGTATAGATATACACGGAGTAACTCCCGATATAGCAGTGAAAGTAGGACGTGTTGGCGGATCAACTCATCAAGTTCCCTAGGATTCAGAAGAAGAAAAGCTCTTGCCAATTGTCGGTTATTAGGGGCGGGAGCATGTGGAAAAGTATTTAGAATTGAGGATGGTAGTATGTTTTTTGTTTGTGATGCAGACCGTGTGAAATCATTACCATCTTTGTCTGAGTTGATTTATGTTGTCTGTGTCCACTATACATCAGGTAGTGGATCACTTATCAAAGGAGAAAAAAGGTCAACAAGGTCGAAGTCGGAGAACAAGAAAGAACAAGCATCATCCCACTAATGGGATGGGTAATTTACTTGCTGTTTCTTCTGGATTTCATTTATATTGTTGTTTAGCGTTTGTTAATATTAATTTTCCCAGGACATGGAACTACTCATACCATTGAGCCATCAAAGCCGCCCCCAGGCCCTAAAATGCCTGATGGAACCAGAGGATTCACCATGGGACGAGGTCGGCCTCCATTACCAAACTAAAGTCAGCCAGTGATCTGACTACACGTGTAAAAATTATATATGTTTGATTGAATTCTGCTTGCGATCCAGGATGTCCAAGTGAGGGGTCTGATTTATGGGGTATTGTATGAAACCGGATAGCTTCTTTTGACTTCCTTTTGCTATGGTGTTACTGTTTTGCTTTAAAAATGAAGATTTCAAAAGGAGTATCTCTTCGAGTCATGAATTAGCTCAATGATTATTAATGCAACTACAGCTTCACAGTACATCAACTTGGTCACGACCAATGAGAGAAAAAAGTAACAAATAATGAAAGGTAACTTGTAATGGCGAGCCATTACTTCAAAGGGTAAAGCAATTTGCAAAAGGAAAAGGAAGATGTAATTATTGCTTGCAAAGTAAGTGGTTATGGAAAAGAGAAGATCAATAACTACAAAAAGAATGCTGTATACATTATAACTCTCCTCGAGAAAGGGGGGAGCTTTTTACACTAGATAAGGTAAAGAAAGGACCAAAAGGTTCAATTTACACCACATAAGGTAAAGAAAGGACCAAAAGGTTCAATCTGGTGCGGTCGAGTTAGTAAGGGGTTTTTTTATCTTAAGTGAGATAGCGAGTTTGAACTGTCTTTATGTATGCAGTCATTTAAAACTTGAGCCAGAGCTTTACTTCTTGCAAGGGACTTATTTAGCTTGAGTGGGGATTAGTCTGAGTGTAGAAGGCTTAAAGATGTCTTTTCATAATTGGGACCCTCTTAGAACACCTCGTGAAAAATAAAATAAAAAGACCAAAATGTTCTTGGTCATCAAGGGGCTTTGATCCTTCTCCTATATCTAAAGGAATTATAAGAAATTTTCTATTAATTCCTAAATTTATTTACCTAAATTGCTTCGAAACAAAAAGAAAATGTCATAATATTTATTATTATAAAATTAAAATATAGAATATTTGACACGATTACCTTAAAAAATATAGAATTTTCTCGAGTAGAAATGTCAATTGGTAGGATAGGGGCCGACCCCACCTAGGCACGTCCAAGTTAGACTTGGGCCGACCCTTTCTCTCTAGCCCAAGCTCGAGGTTGTGATGCTCGAATTATTATTTTTTAAAATATTAAAACGACGTTTTGTCTTCTCAATTCGAGCCTCGGGTCAAACTAGCTGACTCTTGGCCCTTTTGCTATTCGTATATGTCTCCAGTTAGAGCCTTTTTGTCATCCCAATATGAGGGTTTAGAATGAGAGCCTCATCTTCAATTCATTTTGGGCTTACTTGAAATATTTATTTCTCTATTTAAATGTGTCAGCCCAATGAAAAACCCTAGTCTTCCTCTACATATAACAATTGGTGACAAACAGATCCAGCACTTCGTTTAGTAGGGTTTTCATATTCTAATAGCAAACGCCCAGCTGATAGCATCTTTCTGTCTCGCTCTCTCGCTTCCGCAGCCATGGTAACTCTATCTACATCTCTTATTACTATTAATACTCTTTTTCATGCTAGAATTTTCCTCTCATTGACGTTAGATTATGTGTGAGAGGTTCCGCTTTCTCGAAATTCGCTATAACTTGCTGCTTATTAGGTATTGGAATGCTAGCTTTCCGCGTCTTTGCCTTGTGGTTAATGGTTAATGGTTTTGAGTTTATGTGGTCATATTGGATTCCTTCATTCTTTTTGAAGATATATCTTGTGCCTTTTTGAGGTTTGTTATCCAAAAGTAGTATTGGTTGTTGACTTGCTCATTCTTGGATTCGTTGCTCGTGATCTCTAGTCGAGAAGAAAGGTTAGAGAACCAAAGGAAGAAAATGTGACTCTTGGACCCGCAGTGAGGGATGGCGAGAATGTTTTTGGTGTGGCTCATATCTATGCTTCATTTAACGACACATTCATCGTAAGTGATGGAGGTGTTTTTGCCAATTTGTAGTAGTATCCGATGGTTGATCTTCAATTGTAAACTGATCTGGTTCCCCTTAAACTGCAGCATGTAACTGATCTTTCTGGAAGGGAAACCCTTGTTCGCATTACTGGTAAGTAATTTTGTCATATCTTATTTATAATATTATTCTATTTATTACAAATAATACTTATTGTTATAGATTGAAACCTCACAGCTAACTAGTGAAACTATTGAATGATATTATTCATTCAGGATTGTTTGATTATAAATTTACTTGCTTGTGAATCAAATTGTTGTGCAACTAGAAAGAATGAAAACCTGTTTGGGCGTATGTGAATCTATTTTTTGTGACTTACCTAGTTCATAATTCCCGTCGAATATTGTGATTTTCTTTGGAATTTTATTGGCGTATGGTCTTACTTTTCTTCATTTATTCATTACTTATATTTTGTGGAGTTACTGTTATTTCTAAGTCTGGTTTCTGAAACAGGTGGAATGAAGGTTAAAGCAGACAGAGACGAGTCTTCACCATATGCTGCCATGCTTGCAGCTCAAGATGTTGCCCAACGATGCAAGGTTATTTAACATATCAATTGATAAACTTATCCATAACTTTTATTTAGAATTTAAAGTAGTTGTCCATTCCATTAGGTCTTGCTACCAAGGGAAAATCTACTTGCTTTCCTTTAAGGTACTTGAGGCATATTGTCTTATAGCTGGACTGTTGGCTTCGTGTACTTTGAAATTCTTTTACCTTTGGATGAAATGTTTCTGAACTAATTTTAGACCACAAAGCTTTCTTCAAGGACCTTTACCTAGGGATGGCAATCTTGGCCTGGCCCGGCATGTGGCCCGACTGGAATGTGCAAAACAGCGTTGTTTGTCAAAGTTTTTTTTTTAAAATAGTGTAGGCGGGCCAGCCGGCTGGTCAGGCCCGCCCATTGCCATCCCTACCTTTACCACTAATCCTCCCTTCTTTGTAACTACCATCGGTAGCCTTTCTTTTCACCCATCTTTTCTTACTTGAAAAATAACATATTATCAGGCATCCTTTGATGCCTAGTTCTCTTAACTGCAATGATGAGTTGCAACTTGCAATTTCATTCTTCTCCATTGTTTCTCAGTTTGTAGCTTGTATGAATCGTATCGTTGCCTGTACTGAATATTTTCTGGTTTGAATGATTCAGGAACTCGGTATTACTGCCCTTCATATCAAGCTCCGTGCTACAGGTGGGAACAAGACAAAAACACCTGGTCCAGGTGCTCAGTCGGCTCTTCGTGCCCTTGCACGTTCGGGGATGAAGATTGGTCGTATAGGTACTACCTTGTGTTCCTTCTTTTTTTTTTTGATTTGCTGCATACTTGCAATTGATGTACTTAAAGGTCTTCTGTGGGTTATTTCTGCTGCAAAACCTTTGTTGTTTAGTGTGTATTTACTGGAACTTTCTTGGTGTTCTTAGTGTCAAAGAGGTACATGTTCAGTTTAACAGGATTTTATATTCTGTTTATTTCTTAATTGTTAAGTAGTTCCTTGTTAAGAAAACCAAGCAGGTTGCACTCCCTCCGCATGTCTAGCTTGACATACATGTTCAGTATAGATTGATACAAAAGAATATAAAGTCTTATCATGTCCTCTATTCACAAAGATCAACATGGGGAAAAATCTGAGTTGTTTTGTTGTTGACCTTTAGTGACGGCTTCCGAATCTAGTGTTTGACATGTCTTAATGTTTTGCCATCATTTTTTATGTCTTGTTATCCTTTACACTGTTTTGACTGTCCTGCTTTGCTGCAAGTCCTGTGTAATTTAATTCCAAAAATAGGGAGATAATGATGTTTGCTTGTATGTAATTTTACAGAGGATGTGACTCCTATCCCAACTGATAGCACCCGCAGAAAGGGCGGCAGAAGAGGAAGAAGGCTTTGAGCGTATTTACCAGCTTGTCGCATTTGTTCCTTGGATTTGGAGATGTCAAAGTGAATCTCAGGTGTTCTATGGTTTTGCCTAGACCATTCATCAAGTATTATGTTGAACTTCTGTAGGAGTTTTATCATGGAAGAATTTTGTTCATTACTAATACAATGATGGGTAATGCCTAATATTGCTGTGTTATACTTTATCGTTTTAATAGTGAAACTGGTTTTGACATATTTGAGTGAGTCTAGTAAACAAAAAATTCACCTATCCAACTTCTTGACGAATTACATGGTGTCTTTATCTTCTCCAAAATTGATTTACATTTAGGTTATTGCCAAATACGCATCAACCCTGCCTTTCGCACTCACTCAGGCCATTATGAATTCATTGTAATGTTCTTTGACTTCATCAATGCTCCATCAACTTCTCAATTAGCAGTGAATAATCTTCACCAGTGCTCCAACTTTGTCCATCTTTCAAGCTACATCTTACCCTTCAGCTTCTCTAAGATAACCACTACTACGTCAAGGCATTTAAATTTTTATGTGGTGATACCAAAATTTCCTTTTTGGGACATAGTGTAGACAAAGGAGTTGCTACTGATCAAGATAAGATTCAGACAGTAAAGTGTTAGCTGATTAATGTGAAGGTGTTACAAGAGTTTTTGGGATCAATAGCCTATTGATGTAAGTTTGTGGGGAGTCATAGAATGATAGCCTGACTGCTTACTGATCTCACTAAAAAGAATGCTTTTTTTTTTAAATTTGATGTCAGAGTTTTGGTTCCCGCAAGAGATCTATATGGCTCGAGCGAGGATTAGTCTAGGAATGGATGACTTAAAGGCGCTTTTTTATAATTGGGACTTTCCTAGAACACCTCGCGGGTATTAAAAAAAAAAAAAAAGAATGCTTTTGGCTGGTCTCCTACAGTAGAGAAGGCTTTCCAACAACTCAAGCGAGCTTTGACTGCAGTAGCAATCCTCGAACACCAGACTTCACTTAGCCATTCATGGCGGAGTGTGACGCTTCTTCAAAATGAATTGACCCTATAATATTGCAAGCTGATTATTATATCTCTTCAGCCAGCATATTACCGCTAACGAACAACATCAGCTTCTCATTTTAAATTGGTTTATAGAAGGGACCCTTATACAATTTTTCTTTTTGTCATTGGTGAAACATGCGTTGCTGAGATTGAGGAACAACTTCTAAGTTCTAACACGCAATGCTATGTTCAAGATCCTTGAGGAAATCTTGAATGCTGAAACTCGGATGAAGCAACAAGCTGATGCGCATTGGCAGGATGTAAGTTTCAAGGTTGGGGACCTGTTTTTCTATGTTTGCAGGCCTACTGCGAATGCTCTTCGGCCCTCTGCAATCTCAACCTTTGAAAGAAAAAATGTTTGGGTTAATGGGTGATTTGGGTCGGGCCCTACGAAACAGAAAAACATTCAATCCTAAAATCTAAGCCCCGTTTGTTGGGATCTAGGGTTTTACGTGCGATGTCGACATATATAAGGATTAGAAGCAAAAGTCTTTTATGTCGTCTAGGTTGGGTTAGCTGTGTACCATCTCTTCCCACTCGAAACAATGGGTTCTTTCAGGGTAACAGATCCATGCTAATTTCCAAGTTCTTCTGACTATTCTTCTTAATTAAGAGTGAATTGCCTTTGTTTCTCTGTGAAGAATGAGATAGGAAGTCTCATTTTTATCTGTATTTTTTCATATTGAATTTTCGTTTTGAAAGATGTTGCTTATTTGGAGTTCTGATTATTTTTGTTTTTGGGTGCTGTAGTTTCACCAGTACCAGGTTGTCGGAAGGGCACTGCCGACGGAGAGTGATGAGCATCCTAAGATTTATCGCATGAAGCTTTGGGCCACCAACGAAGTTAGGGCCAAGTCTAAGTTTTGGTAGGTCGGATCAAATGATTTTTTTGAGTCAAAGGAGGATTTGGTGTTTGGTATTTGTGACATTTGTTTGTTGCTTTGTTTTAGGTACTTTTTAAGGAAACTGAAAAAAGTTAAGAAGAGCAAAGGCCAAGTCCTCGCCATCAATGAGGTATAAATGCCTTCTACCTTGAGAGTGAATGTTCTAGTCAGTTGCTTGCTTGTGAAATACGATCTAGTCTAGTTACATATGAGAAATTCTGTGAATTGAATGGATTACTGTCTAAGGTTTTTCTCTGTAAATGGTTTCATGTTTATGTTTGCCGCATGTTGTTACACTTCATGTCTCTTGTAAAAACATTGAGAGACAGCGATCAAAGTAAGACATCTTTTTTTCTGTTTTCATTTCTCTGGGTTATAGGCTTTTTCTTGGATTGTCTGTTGGCATATTATCTGCTTAGAAACTTGTAAAATGGAATCTTGAGAGCAGTTTGGAATGCTTCATTATCTGGTTGGTGGACCTTTCGATGCCCACATGACTCGTTCCCTTGAAGCAACATTAGTTGTGTTGCTGTTTTTCTATCTCCCCTTGGCTACTCTGAATTTATTGCTTTGGGGGAACACTGGAGCAACTACATAAATGGATTTTTTCATTTTTCTTGCTAGCAACCAACATTGATGGAGTGGAACTAATTGTGTTGGTTATATTATCTCTTATACATTGTTTCTTGTACAAGCTCATTGATAGAGTAAACTACTTTGACCAATGACATCTGATGGTTGGGTAGTACAAGCTCATTGATAGAATAAACTACTTTGACCAATGAAATCTGATGGTTGGTATGATGTTTTATGTAGTGTTGTACTTTGTTTCTACATTTAACAGGTTGCTAATCATTGTAATGCATTTGCATCATGTATCTCATACTGATTTGTGTCTTTTGTTTATCAATGGAAGATAAAATAAGTTCCTGCATATGTTTTACAATAGGTGGTAATTTTTCCATCTGTTATCTCTTGACTTAATGTTCTTGATAGGTTTTTTGTTAGAGTTCTAATTTAATTTTATGAAATGGCTTACACTTGTGAACATTTGAAGATCTTTGAGAAGAACCCAACCAAGATCAAGAATTATGGTATTTGGCTGCGTTACCAAAGCAGAACAGGTTACCACAACATGTACAAGGAGTTTCGTGATACCACTCTCAATGGTGCTGTCGAGCAGATGTACAATGAGATGGCCTCTCGCCACAGGGTTAGATTTCCTTGCATTCAGATCATAAAGACTGCAACTGTCCCTGCTAAGCTATGCAAGAGGGAAAGCACGAAACAGTTCCACAACTCCAAGATCAAGTTCCCATTGGTGTTCAGGAAGGTTAGACCACCAACCAGGAAGCTGAAGACCACATACAAAGCTTCAAGGCCTAACATATTTATGTAACTGTGATTTTTCTGATGATAGTCATGGTTTAGAATCTAAAGTGTGTTTGCCTATGAATTTTGTTTTGTAGAAGACTTCCAGGCATTTTTTGTTTATTGGATATTGTTTTCTTTCCAAGTATCTTACTATATCAGACAAATTATATTTGATAATTGAGGTTTTTGTTACATTTGGTGAAAGTGATGTTTGGAAATCTCTAGTTCAAAGTTTTCTCATGGTTAGGCCAGTCATCCAACCATATTTCATTGTCTCCTCTCGCACAAAGTTGTGCCCACACAACAAAATCAACAATCATATCTAATCTCTATAACAATCTTTTATATGTACAAGAATGAAGATATGTCATCTAAACTGAACTGGTCCCATCCATTAGCTTCATTAATACAAGGACCAAAGGGAGAGTCTGCTGCCATTTTTGCAACTAAACCCACATTGATCTCATTCATCAACTTAACTACATGACCTAGATAAATTATGAATGTATAGCATGGAAATTATACATAATGTGATCTATACATGCCTATTTTCAACTGGTTCAACTTTAACCAAATGAGATCATATTTTAAAGTAAACCACAGAAAACTGAAAAAGAATTGAATATTTTATTACTGTCATGACATCAAGTACAATATCAAGCACAAAGAAAACGACACAAATTCCTATTAAATCAAATGATATCAAGTATAATGATATGCTTGTATGAGTAACATGCTCATGAAAGACCTTGAGCTCTAAAGCCTTAGTGAGCAAATATGCAATCATAGAGTTTGTTCCTATAAGCTCAATACTATTAACTCTTCTTTCATAACAAGGAACTTAATATCTATATGCTTATCTATAAGAGCTCCAATTGCTATTTGAGTACAAAACTATTGATCTATTGTCATAGAATAATTTGGATAACATTTGACTAGTTGGAGTCCTATAATGAAATTTCGTAGCCATATTTCATAGTGAAAGATGCAACGAGTCACACTTTTTGTTAATAAAAATATACAACCAGATATCGATTTACGATTGTCCTGATCCAAAAAAGTCGGAATTAGAAAATCTAATAATCTCAAGTTTGTTCGCCCTCTTATATATGAGCATATAATCCTTAGTTTCAATGTTTTCTTCCTAGATTGCTTTGGTATCTACCAAGCATTCCTATAATATAAAAAAGGTCAAGATGGGTGCAAACCTGAGTGTAAGGGATATTTATTTAAACTTGGATTTAGTTTTAGTTTACGGACATTGTTTTATATTGAAGTTATCTCCTTTAGATACAAGTGTGTCATAAGGTCTAAAATTTTGCATGTCAAATCGTTGTAACACTTCCTTGATGTAACCCTTTTATGATAATCCTAGATCTCCTCATAAATGATCGTGGTGAATCTAGGTCTCTAATATGAAGGATGCTTCACCAAGATCTATCATTTTGAATTGCTCTAAAAGAAATGTCTTGATTTCTAAAAGCAGTTCCATATCACTATTGATAAGCAAAATATCATCTATATATAGGACCAAGAAATTGATTTTACTCCCTTAAAACTTGTGGTACACACAATCTTCGTCAACATTTACTTTAAAGCCAAATGTGGTACCATTGATGTGAAGTTTGCTTGAGCCCATGGATGGATTTCCTAAGCTTACAAAATAATTAGTTAGTTTCCTTCAAGTTTGGCCCCTCTGGTTGTTTCTTAGAGATTGTTTCCTTAATGTCACCATTAAGAAAAGTTATTTTTACATCCATCTAATATAGTTTGAGATCAAAATACACCACCAGTGCTATAATAGTCTTAGAAGAGTCTTTTGATGAAATTGGAGAGAATATCTCTTTATAGTCAATGCCTTTCTTTTAAGTAAATCCGTTGGTTGTAAGACTAGTCTTATATCTTTTTACATTGCATTGTAAGTCTCTTTTGGTCTTAAAAATCTATTTACAACTAATAGGTTTCACACCTTCAAGCAATGAGAAAAGATCCCAAGTGTAGTTGTCTCTCATGGTTTGAATTTCATCGCCCATAGCATTAATCCACTTATGAGAGTTATAATTTATATTATCTTTATGGAAGGTGAGTGGACCATCTCCTACTAAGTCAACATTTACCTTACATTCTTGGAGAAGTACAACATAATTATTTAGAATTTCCCTTCTCCATTCCCTTATGTATCTTCTTAAAGGCATTAGTTCTACTTAAATTTGAGTTTGTTGAGTTTGATTCCTTTGCTTCTCATGAACAATGGTATGAGGAATGATTAGATGATTTTAATGGGTATTAAGCTCAATGTTATAATGTGTTTGTATGGATGTTACTGAATCACTTAGGAATAAAAGCTTGATTATGATCAACAACAGCTACAGGAAGAGGAACATTGATTGAATCCTCTTCAAAGACAAAGTCATTAACCTTATCTTCTTCCCCAAACTCAACACTCTAAAAAGCCTAAGCATTTCCTGTCTTAAAGAATGTTCTTCTATTAGGGTCGTAGAATTTAAATTCCTATAATCTTTCACAGTATCCTAAAAAACAACCATTAACAATTCTTGCATCCAATTTCTTTTCATTTGGCTTATATAACCTTGCTTCAGCTAGACGTCCTCAAAACACATAAATGCTTTAAGAACGATTTCTTACTCGTCCATAACTTGTAAGTGGTTTTGTTTGTAGCTTTTTAGGACTTATGTTCAGTATGTGCATTGCAATCTTTAGTACATCGCCTCATCGAAAGTTAGATAAAGTTATATGACTAATCTTACTTATACCATATCCTTAAGGATTCTATTTCGTCTCTTGCTACACTATTTATGTTTGGAGAAACAAACATGATGTATTGGGGAATAATCCGACACTTACTTACGGACTGTTTGGAAACCTTCGAATTGAATTCATTATTGAATTGAATTCAATTACATTAATGAAGTTGGGATTGAATTCAATTTACACTGTTTGGAACAAATCTAGTAATATTATAATTGAATTCAATTACACTGTTTGGAACAAATCCAGTAATATTAGAATTGAATTCAATTACACTGAATTTAATTATACTGCTTGGAACAAATCTATTAAAATTAGAATTGAATTCAATTATTTCAAATGAGACATTAACCCCTGAGTAAAAAATAATATTATCCAAAATAAAAATCATTATAAAATTAGTGATCTTTATTTTTTTTCTAATATAATTTCTGTTAATATATTATTAAATTATCTTCAAAATATATAAACTTCAATTTAT
>JANVCQ010000002.1:41100682-41123922 GCA_025531925.1 Erythroxylum plowmanianum | reverse complement strand
TTATTCAAAGCCCTATAGTCCACACACATTCGCCAAGAGCCGTCCTTCTTCTTAACAAGGATCACCGGGCTTGAAAAAGGACCAACACACGGTCTGATTACTCCAGCTTCCAACAGCTCCTTGATCTGCCTTTCAATCTCATTTTTGTGGTGATGAGCATGCCTATAGGGTCGGACACTTACTGGTTCGGCCCCCTCCTTCAATACTATAGCATGATCACTGGTCCTCTTGGGTGGTAACCCTTTAATAGGTTGAAACACTTTATTAAATCTGAGTAAAACAGCCTGTAATGCCTGCTGCTGGTTAGACTCCAAGGTACCCCTCTCTTCGGCCATAACCTGCCTCATTCCCATTGACCAAAATACTCCTTCCACCTCCACTTCTTCTCGTTTAAACATCTGTTGTAAAGCATAAGGAACAGGATCTTGTCTAGTGACTCCCTGTAGAGTAATTTCGGTTCCTTTTTGAACAAATGTCATGGACATTCTCTTCCAGTCCACCATAACTTCACCCAGTGTCTCCAGCCAAGTGACTCCCAAAATTAAATCTGGCCCTCCGGTGTTAAATACAAAAGCCTCTACCATAAACTCTGCTCCATTCATCTCCAATCTAACTCCCTTACAAACCCCTTGAGAGAAGGTTCGGTGTCCATCCCCTAGTCGGACACCGAATGTTCTGGTTTGGGTAGTGGGAATATCCATGGCCTTAACTAAGGTGCTTGACACAAAGTTATGACTTGCCCCGCTATCTATCATAATTAGAATCGGCAT
Organism: Erythroxylum plowmanianum; assembly: GCA_025531925.1. Classification (NCBI taxonomy): domain Eukaryota; kingdom Viridiplantae; phylum Streptophyta; class Magnoliopsida; order Malpighiales; family Erythroxylaceae; genus Erythroxylum; species Erythroxylum plowmanianum. The sequence goes on along the minus strand of JANVCQ010000002.1, from coordinate 41,123,152 downwards.
CTCATTCAGCTTGCCCATAATTACCATGATTTTCGAAGGTGAAGGTGGCTCTCTGCCCATTTCCCTGTACTCGACCAAATTACAGACCAGTTCCCACTCTTCCTGATGCTCCTCCCCTACTTCCACTGCTTCCTCTTCCCTGGTTCCAACTTCAGAATCAGCTTCCCCTTCCCACACGGTCAGCCTGAATTCCTTATCTGGACATTTATGGAGTGGACCGTAAGTTTGGCCACACTTGAAACACAGCCCCTTGGCTCTCCTCTCCATCAACTGCTCGTACGACAGACTTCGGGTTCCCTTCCACCTTTGGCCATTTTGTCGGCCCTCTCCTGCCATGGTGGTTCGGCTTTTGTTGATGTTCTCTCTCTCCTCTCCCTTGGCGTTTGCCGAAGTATTGCCGACTAATCCTGGTCTGGTCAAACTGGTTGCACCCGACCGAAACCCACTTCCCGCTGGTGGACCCCCTGGTCGGTACCTCGACTCACCTGGACGGAGGACTCCCTCCCCGATCAACTCACGCTCCACCAGTCGCGCCACTGACAAGAGGCGGGTTCTGTTGGTCGGGTCGTGGGTCCTGACCCGGTTCCGTATTTCCTCCCGAAGCCCACCCATAAAGCAACTCATAAACCACTCTTCGGGCATATGGGAGATCCTCGAAGTTACCCTCTCGAAATCTTCTATATAGCAACCCACCGATCCTCGTTGAACCAGCGACTTCATCATCTCAATCGGATGCCCATCATCCCTCTCCCCGTAACGGTCAAACAGTGAGCGCTTAAACCTTTCCCAGGTCATACACGGGTCTATCTCTCGTAGGCTCATGAACCAATAGAGCGTCGATCCCTCCATGCATATTTGTACCATCGGTATACGAAGCTCAGGCGGAACAGCATGAATCAAGAAGTAGGACTCGGCTCTCGTGACCCAAGCAAATGGGTCGACTCCGTGAAAAGCTGGAAGGTCAACCCGACGGGCAACATTCCGATATTCCTCCCATGCACGTTCGGAGATTTCCCGAGGGAAGCCCTCATCGAGTTGGCTATACCCGGCTCCCATCGGGTCCCTGGGGTGTTTGTCGTTGCCGGTAGGCGCTGAAGGAGGTGGCGCGGGTCTATCGCCACCCGTCGATGATGAAGCATTATGAGTAAGCATTGATGGTTCCCCTCCGTCACTCACCTTCTGCTTATGCGTATTTTTAGCCAGCAGAGCTTGAAAACCGTCCATCATTTCAGACTGGAGTTGGTGTTGCGATTTGGCCAGCGTCTCCACACTAGCCATCAGAGAACTAAGCTGCGAGTGAAGATCCTTCAAGGAGGAATCATGCGACTTAATCAGTCCCTCTACTGCTGATACTCTATTCTCCATTCTTGTTGGCATACAACCTCTACCCGATACTCACTCTCTCAATGAAAGCACCAATGTTAGGAATCCTCAATAGAGGTTGTGTGTATTGATAGTATTTCGGTATAGGAAAACAGAAAAATACTGGAGACTTGCTCCCCCTCCTGGAAAATCCAGGCCAATTCCTAACAATGATAGTAGGTAATCATTTCCCCCCCCCCCCATTCACTTGCTAATATTCCCTTCCATTCCTTCTCTCTCCCTAACTTCCTCCTAACAAACTTTGCCTACATGGCAACCGTATTCTCACTCCCCTGTCCCTACTTATTCCTACGGGTATAAACTTTAATGGGCTTGGGCTGAGGGGAGGATGGAATATTAACAGTTTGACTTGACGACAACTTGCCTTTTCTGTTGAACTCATCATAAAATGATCTAGACTTTCGTAAAATGGATGGGCTGCTCAATCAAGTTTTCAAAGCCGCTGGTTTACAGAGCCCATGGTAGTACATATTTGTCGACAGATATTACACTGCTTGACGTGCGCCAGGATCTCTAGACTCATAGTTTATACAAAAAAGGTTGGCTTAATTGTCAATGATCATGAGAATTCCCAAGATGTAAGGCATATGGTATTTTATTTTACATCTTAAAAGCAAGCTTGTCTACAGCAGGTCAAAGATTTGGATGATGGACTCCAGTTCAACTCGACTTTATCTTCTGTTAAGGCTGTTGTTATTGTTAAAAGCGACATATTTTTGTGGCTGAATGAATGCTATATCCTCGTCCTTATGTCTTGTGTCTGTACAGGTGAAACACGGTGTTGGCGTAGAGGAAATTGTGAACCACATTTTGCAAGCTTGGGAGGTAGCAACTGGAAGAAAACGCCAGTGAATCTGATTTTTCTGTTGCCTTGCGATGTATCTTATCTTGTTTTTGTTTTATGTACTCTTTTCCCCAAGTGATCTGTGTTCAGCAATAAGGTGTTGGATTCACTTGTACCATGACATTGTTAAACAATTAGTATATTGCTTGCTTCTGTGTGTCAGTTCAGTCATATTGCAATAGCATTACTGACCATACCATCGGTGATTCAGTAACCTAACTAGCAAGAATCGATTTCTCATTTTGTTTAGAGTTCAGACCTGATATAACCTAAGTCAACTCAAATTCTTACCAGTGTTTTGAGATTTGTATCATATCGATTGGTGGTGACTGAAAAATGGTACGAAACTTAGTAGTTTGATACTGGCCAATATCGGCGATTTCGCATAGTACTGGCCCTTACTGATCGGTATTTAAAATATCAGTTAAATATTGATCAATATTGTAAAGTTTAAATTTTAAGGACTTGTTTCCAAAAAGAAAAGTTAAAACAAACTTAATGAAGTTTCAATCTAAATGCCAACGAAGTTGAAGATGAATTTTAATTTAAGAGAGCAAGAACAAGTGGAAGATGTGAAGACTTCTCTTCTGGATTTGCCTAACTTGGCCTTGGAACCCATTGTGATCATCTTTTGGAGAAACACTTGAAGCATAAATGGAGTAAAGTGATTGGTGAAGTTGCTCGCAGGGAATGACAATGGCGTATGGCTATAGCTTTCAGAAAGAAGCCAACAGGTCTCTTGAATCAAAACAATCAAAAGGGTTTGTTAGGAACTCTTGGCAGTTGCTATCTTTCCCGTGGATTAAACCAAATTTTCAAACTAGACCAGAAGACATAGACGAGTACAATAGTTAATTTTACATGGTCACAGATCCTTTGTTCCAAATTTTGTGTGCCATTATGTGCCAAACTTCTTCTATTCACATGTTTCACAATAAATAAATAGAGGTAGAAGGTGGTTGTTCTCGTTTCCGTGTGTCATCTTGTGCCCAAGACCATACATCCATCCATTAAATGTTAACACAGATCTTCTGTTCCAAATTATGTGTGTCATTATGTGCCAAACTTCTTCTATTCATATGTTTCACGATAAATAAATAAATAGGGGCAGGGGGTGGCTGTTCCCTTTTTCATATGTCACCCTGTGCTCGAGACCATTCATCAATCCATTAAAAGTTAACACAGATCCTCTGTTCCGAATTCTGTGTGCCATCATGCGTCAAACTTTTCCTATTCACAAGTTTCACAATAAATAAATTGGGGCAGAGAATGACTGTTCCCGTTTTCGTGTGTCACCCTGTGCTTAAAACCATCCATCTATCCATTAAATGTTAACACAGATCTTCTGTTCCGCATTCTATGTCATCATGAGCCAAACTTCTCCTATTCACATGTTTCACAATAAATAAATAGGGACAGAGGGTGGTTATTCCCGTTTCTATGTACAATCCTGTGCTTGAGACCATCCATCCATCCATTAACATCTGTTCCGAATTTTGTGTATGATCATGTGCCAAATTTCTCCTATTCACATGTTTCACAATAAATTACTAGGAGCAGAGGGTGGCTGTTCTCGTTTCCGTGTGTCACCCTGTGTCCGAGACCATCCATCTATCCATTCCAAATTCTGTGTATCATCATGTGTCAAACTTCTCCTATTCACATGTTTCACAATAAATAAATAGGAGCAGAGGGTGGTTGTTCCTGTTTTTGTGTGTCACCCTGTGTCCGAGACCATCCATCCATTCATCATCCAATAAACGAAAACGGAAACAAGTGACCGCTTGGGACAATAACTTAATGGATAGATAGATAGTCTCGGACACAGGGTGACATACGAAAACGGAAACAAGTGATCGCTTGGGACAACAACTTAGGGAGTACATCTTCCAACTGGTAATAACTTAATCACTTTTCCTCTTTTTCTCATTCCTGTTTTCCTCATTCATTTTGGTACTGCAAGTGTGAGGATTAACCCAGATTCCATGATCTAACTACATGTTCACTACTGTTAGGTAGTTCTTTAGAGAGAAAGGAATTCAACACCTCTAGGTAGTTCTTTAAAAGCCATTGTTGTTATTCTTGTAGTAGTGATGTTTATGCTGATGGGTGATATGAGAGAGATTGAAACCAAATTAGGGTCTCAGAATTAGCTAACAATTATTAGGATTTTTGATACTGTTAACAATAACTAGTAATATAATTATTATTATAAAATAATTAAATTAATTAAAAAATAACAATAATTAAGTTTCTAAATTACTTATTAATTTAAATTTTTAAAAATGTCATTTCTAAAGTAACAAAACCTTAATTGTATTTAATTGACAAAAAATTAATTGCATTTAATTATTATTTATTATACAATGAAATTAAAATATTTTAAATACTTTGTTTTTAATTTTATATTTAAATGATGATTAAATGGTCTTTTTTCGTATTAATTATAGTTATTATTTATATGTTAAATATGTGAAGATAATATTAATAAAAATAAATAAATTATTATTATTATTTTAAATTTATATTATTATAATTTTTAGAGGCAAGGTTGATTTAAAATTAAAAATTATACATTATAATATATTGAAAAATTATTTTATAAATTTTTTAAAAAATAAGGACTATTTTTAGTAGTATCATATACAAACTACAAACAATAGCCGACCTGAACCGGGTTTAATGATTCAGAAGAGATAATCAAGATTGATCGAAGTAAACGTAGAAGAAATAACGATATGGGAGAGGAAGAAGCGGGGAAGAAGAGAAGGGTGGTGGTGGAATCATTGGGATGGCTGACGGAATCTTCGATTTTGCCGAAGAAGCACAGAGCCATCGAAGGTGTTGGTGCCTCTTCAATTTTGGAACTCAAGGCTCAGCTCTATAAGTCTCAGGAAGAGGCTAAGTCCTCCAAGCTTGTCTCTGGTCCCGATGGCGTCGAATACCACCGCGCCAAGAAGAAATTAACCCCTCAAGACCCAAAGAACCCCGGCGTCGACGCCCGCGCACTCAAGTACCCATCTAAACCCTACTCTTTCCTTTTCGTATTCCCATGTTGCTAAGTAACTAGCATACATTGAATTCTGATTCCATGAAAGAGAAATAGTTGGTGAGATTGCAAGTTGGCTTCTTTTCGTGCATGTCGGTATCGAGTCTGAAGCATTTCAATCTTCTCACAGCTTTGGAAATTATCTTCTTTTTTGTTTTTTCTTCTTTTGCTGTTGGTGCTTAGGATAGGACATAACGAGGGGTGATATAAGGATAGGTGAGAAGTTCTGGCTATATTGTTCATGTCTGTAAAGGTGAGATCTTTCCTTTAGGGGTGTAGGGATTGGAACTTCTGCCTTGATATTTACCCTTTTTAATCTTCGAGTTGCAAAATGTTCTTATGTTATGTACCACCCCTTTAATCTTGGAACTGGAAAGATACTCTCTTCTTTTGTGATGGTTTGAGGTGAACTTGTTAAAACATCTACAAGCTGGGTTGATAGATGTTAGGCAATAGGCTTACATATAATCACGTTACTTTGATTTCTTCTACTTATGTCTATGAGATACTGCTGATAGTGTCTGATACCACCAATAGAGTATGCTAGAGTTTGTTTCAGTTGGGAGCAATCAGAATAGAATCGTGGTCATGTTAGAATAGCATGTCAGTAGCTTATTCTTACTTTTTTTACATTAACTATGTGAAAGTGATTCTTAAAACCCTTAGAGTGATCTCATGACCTATTCTTTTTATTTGATTTCTTCCTATTAAATATCAGTACCCTAATTTTCTCCTTATACATTTGTATTAAGTATTGCTGGAATATTCTTTAGTTATCCTACATCAAGAGGAGGGAGCGAGGGGGAGTTGGCATTCTGGTTGCTCTTCTTTTGGTTTATGGATTGAAATTATGGATTTCAAAGCTCGACCAATGTCTATATGGTGGCATAATGTAGTCACATATCAATTCGGCTAGATATTTTTCAATTTTACTTGAGTACTGCTTCCTTGGTTTCATTGTTTCCTGAAATTTGCCGTTTGATGATAATATGAGAATTTATTTGCATTTGTTTGGCATGAACTGTTGGTGAACTGAATCAAACTTGACACTTTTGGGTTCTTTTTTTCTTGTATTTTTTGGTCTCACATGCATCAAAAAATGTTGATTAGGTAATGAAACATTTACAAAATAATGATCAATCTTTTGCTCCTTAAATCCAGGGACAAACTTGAACTCAAAGCTGTTAATGATGGGTCAGCTAGCTATGCCGCTTTGGAAAAGAAAGCAGAGTTGTATGATAAATTGGTAAGAGGAGAGCTCTCTGATGAGGAGGACCAGGAGAAGTACTGTGTTGATTTTTTCCGCAAAGGTGTTGAGCTGGAGGAGTCACAGCAACCACAACATCAAAATGTTCCTGCAATTATAGCACCAGAAAATGAAAATGAAAATGATGATAATGATGCCTCCACTCCATTCGGTGCGAAGTTCATGGGGCCTGGTCGAACATCTGGAGCATTAGATAGAGATGAACATAAGCGCTTTGTGAGGTATGCCTTTTGATCTCATCTAATTGCAAGAATTGAATTATCCTGCTCTTGCGGATGATGAAAATCGGATTAGCACAAGCATTTTCTTTTAAAGAAACTTTTATTAAAATGTGGGGAACATATAAAGTTGGTTATTTGTGATATGCCATGACCTATAATGTACTTTGTTATACTGAGGAAGGGAAAAGGCCCTAGTAAAGCAAGTCACATACCAATGGAGTGAGACAAAATGCTGCATAAACGGCGAGAATGGAATAAGGATGTGATAATTGTTTCCTATATCTATTGACTAGCATGAACTTAAACCTATCTGTTGATTATCCTTGGTAGAAATTGGTTTGAGTCATGTATATTTTATTAGGCTTCTGTAACTCTGTTTGTGCATATGTGGAACACATAAAATATGTATGGTGAAACTGGTGAGTAAGTATACCCTGATTATTTTTCAATTCCGTTTTGCTCAGGGAAGTTCATGAACAAGTAAATGAAGCAAGAGAGAAAGTGTCAGAGTTGAAGTTGCGCAGGCAAGAACAGGCTGCAGCTAACCGTGAGAAACTAAGGCAGGCTTATCTCAGGAAAAAGCTGGAAAAATTGAAAGCCGGAAAAGCAGCTCAGACAGGAGCCATGGAAGGTGGAAGTTGATAGTCTAATTTTGTTGGTGCTTATTATCAGTTTCATCTGCTCAAGCATGAGAAGATACTGAGTAAAAGAAAGCAAAATGGTATGGATCCTCAAGTCCTTTGGCATAATACTAACTCTGCATTTCATCTGTTCTAACTTGTATATGAAACAATTTAAGAACATAGTTTGTAAGCATAGTTTAGGTTAATTGCATTAAATTTGCTCTGATTTGACTTTTTATTATTTCAATTTTCACATTTATTAAATTTCTTCAGACCCTTTTCTTTTTTCTTCTAAAAATTTTGATGGATTATGCATTTAATGGATTTTTTTTTTTGTAAGTTAAAGGTAATGATTGAAAGTTGATAAAATGATAAGTTGATTTGTGGCAAAAAAGTTATTTATCATCAATTTTTTATTTTTATTTTAAATAAATAAATAATTTTATTTTTACTATTAATAAATAAAATTATAAAACTTCTTTACTATTTTATTAGTTTGTCATATTTGCATCCTAGTATTTATATCAAAAATATAAATAAATATTTAATGCGCAATATTAATTTATATTATAAAAAAATTGATATTTTAGCATAGAACTTAGCAGTTTGTATTAAATATAATCCGGCATTTTATAAGTTTTTGGTTTCCTTTAACTAAAATATATTTTAATCCCTTTTGATTACAAAATATTTTATTAATGAATTTCATTTAACTAAATTTGAATAATTTAGATGAGCAGCTCATAATTATATAACACATTGAAATCTTCTTCATCTCCTTTGTTATCACTTGTAACAAGCTCCAATTCATAATCCATTTGTTTTATTTTATCATCTAACTCAATTTGTTCCTCCTTGTTTGGTCTTCTAATGGCTCAATTGCACATCTCGTCTTCAATTGTCCCTTTACTCATTCGGATATGAACCCTAATGATTCGAAACTCGCACAGGAAGAATGTATCATCATTCTTTAACAAGGATTAATCGAAAGAACTTACAATTCTCAACCTTATAAAAATCACAAAGACAAACATTCATTAACATTTTTATTTCCATATTGAAAATCATAACAAAATACTTTTACTAATTGGATATAAAACTTACAGTTAGATTTTTTTTTAACTTCATAAAGTCCTTAAATAAGCGTTGAATGCCTAGAAAATGATATCTTCAATCCTGATTGCTCCATTTTTATACTATACGCCACAATACATCCAAGCAACAAGAAACAAAATAACATTTATCAACGAAATTGTTAATTATTGTTCAAAAATTAGGAAGTCATTCTCTTCATTTGGAAGAAAACAAACATGGATGTATGGCAACATTCATCCTACTAGTGTTTAATCTGATCTGATTCTAATACGCTATTAGTCGGTTGTTTATCCTTATCCAGTGGCTAGCATGAACTTAAAGCTATCTGTTGCTTATCCTTCGTAGAAATCGGTTTGAGTCATGCATATGGAACCCATATAAAACATGTATGGTGAAGCTGGTATGTACATATACCCGACTATTTTCAATTCCGTTTTGCTCCGGGAAGTTCATGAACAAGCAAACGAAGCAAGAGAGACAGTTTCAGAGCTGAAGTTGCGCAGGCAAGAACAGGCTGCAGATAACCGTGAGAAACTAAGGCAGGCTTATCTAAGGAAAAAGTCGGAAAAATTGAATGCCGAAAAAGCAGGTCAGACTCAGAAAGGAGCCCTGGAAGGTGGAGGTCGGTTGTCTAATTTCATTGGTGCTTCTTATCAATTTCATCTGCTCAAGTATGAGAAGATGCCGAGTAAAAGAAAGTAACGAAATGGTATGGATCCACAAGTCCTTTGGCATAACATTCAATCTTCATATGAAACAATTTAAGAACATAGCAAGGTCAGACATAACCAAAATGAGCATTCATGTGCACCTGTATGACCTCACAAAGAAAATTAACATCGTACATAGCCATTGAATCAAGAAAAGAAATTCACAAAGAGCAGACCGAAAGGTAATCTATTCATTTTTAACATTTCAGCCTTCCATGTAATAATTAATTATAAACAAAAACAGAAGTCACTACTAAGTTCTATAGTCATGCATGTATCGGAGCTGGCCTTCAAATGAAACTTATGGCAGTACACATTCTAGTACATCTCTTGCTTCAAGGACTGAATAATGGATAATTCTCCACCCATAGCTTGTCATCAACTTTGCCTTTTGAAGCATATGATGACTTGGTACCTACGAACCACTATTCAACAGAGTAATCGTAGTTTAGTTATTTCCACAAATATTATTCATCAAATGCCAATATGAAGATGATCATAAGAAAGCGAGAGAAGAGCTTATGGGGTGCTTTCCTCACTATTGAATATAGTACTTGTTGACCTTATCTGACCTTGTAGATTTTCCTCAATTCTTTCCTTGTATTTATCTAAATATATCAACGATAGGATCCGTGGCTGGGTATCTAAGTTTACGTCTTTCATGGTATCAGAACCATCAATATATATTAGCTACTTGCTAAAGCAACTACATACCTTTCACAAATCTGCCATCGCAGGTTCTGCTCTTCACGTATGCCTCATGATATTACCATATGGACCTTCCCGTTAGCTATCATCACTTTATTCTCATCATGTAATTTCTGGACAATCATAAAATATTTTTGTTACCAGAATTGTTCACATTGCAAGTGATTGAAGAAAACCAAACAGATCATATGCACTTCACAATTATATAATTTGGTCCTTAGAAACAATGGAATTAATTTCAGAAATCTGGAGTTACTGATTCCGGCAAACCAATCCCTTCCATTTTCTCAAAAGAAAAATTTTACCTGCAATAGAAGCATTATCTCTTCTCTCGAGTATTGGGAAACTCCGGAGTTGATGACCTTCTCTAGGTCATCAATAGTTATGCTATCCAAGTAGCGCATGTGTTGACGAAATGACGTGTTAAATGCTTCAATTCTGCAGTCAGCAGGGGAAAAACAGAGCTCATCACCATTATGTCTAAATTGGGCATAGAACAAATTGATTTGTACATCACTATTCTCTACTATATCAGACCTTTCTGGAGACAAGTCAGTAGTAGATTGTTCAGGAGGAGGCTCGTCAACTTCCATGGAATCCACCATTCTGCCACAAAACAAGAGTAGAGACAAATGTTAACAGTATGGACCTTGGGAAAATGTGGAAGCACTGAAAGATTTTATTTACTATTAACTAATCCACAGCCCATCCTTTTAAGGGCATATATATACATATAACTTGAGATAACCATCCATCCTCCCTTTGTATTGCCAAATGATGCAAACTCATCTTAAAACCAGTCAGAAATGATACACCACTCAGAAGAGTGAGGGGAATTCAGATGTATCATTCTTCAGCTATGACGGTTTTCAAGTGATGTGATCGAACTTTGGAGAAACTATAATTCAGGTTGGATTTAGAACCTAAGTTCAAGTAAAAGAAAACATGCAAGCATCCTCTATTTCACTGGTTCATCCAGATTTCTCCAAGGGAATGTTTTTAGGCTATAAATCATGGTTTTAACATTCATGAATCGGAAGAAAATCAGAAAAAGAAAACTTATCCAATTGCAGCAAGCTTGCTATATGGGTTCAAATAGAATCTTGAGTGAACATATTACTCGATGCCTGTCAACTGTTTTGCCTAATGCTACATTACCTAGGCCAAAAGGTGATAACAACAATATTTAGTTTGAGAGATTCTCAGCTCTAATAGAAGGCACATGCATAGCTACACCACAAAAGTAAACTGTGCCTGTGCATTGTATAAAGGCTTTTGTACGAATGCATGCAAGAAAGATGCAGTCCATTAAATGCATGTAAGAGGAAAAGAAAGCAGCAACTCTTAATTAGTTTCTTGCTAAAACTTTAGCTGACTTGAAGTCCTACCCTTCATTATCAACAGCGGAATGGTCATCAGCATTATGCCTATTTGAACGACGCTCAGTTCGATGATTTCTCTCTGATTCTCTTTCCCGTTCTTCTTCACGTTCCTCCATCTCAGTTAATTCTTTATGATATATAGCAAAATTTAAAACTTTCAAGGCAGCTTCAACATCAGACTTAGAGACCTGGTAAGACAATTTAATTAAGAAAAGTGGAAAAGGCATCTTGTCCAATAGGCATTAAGGTAAGATCCATATGTATGAATATAAAGAACACAGAGTAAAAGGATGGATCAAATACCTTTCTGCTCAATTTCAATTTTGCATGAGCAGTAGATAAACGTATTATGGTTTCCAAGGTTCTGGCAGTAATTGGGAGTGTTCCTCCGGTCTACCAAAAGCAAGAAATGTTTAAGCTCAAGAAAACACTAACCATTGCGACAGTTAATCTAACAACTTACAATACAAACCTTTGCTGTTGAACTGGCATTTCTGAGCTCGGCATATACTGCAGCAATATGATCAGATGCCTGCAGATAAAACGCTAAAATTAGCTTGGCAGGAACACTATATTCAGGTGGTGTGTGACAAAAGAAAACTTCTCATAAATATTGGCAAGAAAAAGAACAGTTTGCAAAAAAAAACACATAATGACCTCATCTGTCAGCTCCGGTTGAATCCTATGTTTTGCATAATGGATGTACTTTTTAAGGAATTTTATTGTGAGAGTATCACGCTTCCGGCCTCTTTCTGTTTTCTTCCCATGAAGCATTCGGTTGTATTTAACAAAGACAGATGAGTCTGCATCTGCTTCATCTTCTCTTCCATATCTTGAACTTCCATCAATTGCTGAATCACCTATAATATTTGTCTCCATCTTAGAGATGATTCAAGTACACCTTATGTATTCCAAGAAAAAAAAAATCATTTACCTCCATCTATCACAGAACGGTAACGGTGCATACGTAAGACATGCTCTGAAATATGTCGATCAATATCAGGATCCATTTGATCCAGTACTATGAACAACAAATCAAAACGAGATAGCAAAGAGTCTGGAAGTCCGATGTTTTTGGTAGGTGTCAATGAGCGATCATACTACAAATATACAGTAACGGCAAAAGTTAATTGAGGATTTGAAACAACAGCAATAAATAATATGACTACCAGCATGAAATTCAACCTCCCTGAAAAATCTTCTACTTACAGTTCCATATATGGGATTTGCAGCTGCGACAACACTGCATCGAGCATTCAAAGATGCATGAATACCAGCCTTAGCAATTGTAACAGTTTGCTGCTCCATGACCTCATGTATAGCAACACGATCTTGATCATTCATCTTATCAAATTCATCAATACAGACTACACCTCTATCAGCAAGAACCATTGCCCCAGCTTCAAGCCTTCGTTCTCCTGATTAAAAGTATATTTCTTATCTACCAAAATGCAATTCTTGAAATGCCTCTGCCTAATAACGCTAAGATGCCCGAGTCAATTAAATCACTTACCAGTTTCTTGATCAGAAGTAACAGCAGCAGTCAATCCTACACCAGAAGAACCACGTCCAGTAGTTGATATGGCCAGGGGAGCAATGTTCATGATTGCCCTTAACAGTTGGGATTTGGCAACGGATGGATCACCAACCATCATCATGTTAATGTCACTAAAAACAATGGGCATGACTTGACTTTAGATCATATAGGTGGGTAAACAAAAAATGTTCTAGATAAATGTTGGAGAAAAAGTATAATATGTTTTAGTTAGGCATCTACTTACAGAGATGCATATGCAGTATCCAATACTAACAAGTTATTTTGTGTGCCATGCCAAACCACAGAGAAACCAATTGAAACATTACTCACCCTCGTAAATGAGTACCATTCTTCAGATTCTTTTCCACTCCACCAAGCATCAATAAAATGACTGCCTTCTTTATCCATGAATGCCCATATATTGAAGGTGCAAGTGAATTCCCAACAAGGTCAAAAGTATCGTCTCTTTCAGCTATCATTTTAATGTTCTTTAAGTCTTGTGGACTGTAAATTGGTGCATTTGCCTCTTTGTTAAGTAGACAAATGTTATTAGCTATAAGAACAGTCCTGGATGTGAAATCATTCATAAAAGCTTTTGAAGTTAGAGAAGCATAAAAGTTTCAATGAAGTATTCAACTCAGTAGTTGAGCTACCTGAACACCCCATTGACACTGCCTTTACTTTTCCCAGATATTGCTTTGTAAATCCCAACGATAGCCACACGATCTCCAGGCTTGCATGAATCAACCAGGTCATCCTCAACTATTACATCAACTGTTCGTGGAAGCTGTCCAGGAGCAGAATTCTCGGGCATTTCTTGCATTGACAAAGTTTGATGATCCTTATACTTGCACAACCCATACTCAGTCACCAACAGGTTACCTTTGTCATCCTGATGGGGAAGAATTTCCGTTACATACTTATTCTAATATACGGTGTTTGCAAACAGTAATTATAAGGACTTGAGAATACCCTTGTAGGATAGACAGACCCTGTAGGCAAACCCGTATTTGATGTGATGTCTCGATATTCACGGGAAGTGAAATTTCCAGTCGTAGGACAAAAGTGAACACTTTTGACAACCTTTGGCCTTACAAGAGAACCTAAGAGTTTACAAACACAAGGTTAGCAGTATCCAGATAAACTCTTAATTCATCTAAAAGATGTCTTGTATTTATTAAAATCCACCACGCTATAATCCCCAATGTATAGTTGCCTTACATCTGTTCAAGATGTTATATAAAAGGGGAAAATAACTATCATATAGCTTCCTTAAATTCAATAATAGCCATACGTAGTTAATGCTGCAGGTTGGAAAGAACTCGGCAGTTCTTACTTTACTTATCCAAGAATAAGCAAACAAGTTTCATACTAGCCAGTTCCCCAAGTTATGCCACAGTGAAGTAACACTTTCAACTGTAAGAGGTTTTAAGAATTCAAAATAGCTGTTAATATGCCACGCCATGTTATACTATACAACACTCATTTTTACACCTTAGCTATCAGGAGACTGTCCGCTCAATTAATTCTCTAGCTGGAAGGTCGATCTGAGATTTAACATGATCTAGTCCTACTAGTATCATAACTATCAATCTAAGCCAAAAGTAACCTTTCACATTAAATAGTCGGTGCAATACAGCATCTAAGCTTTCATATTGAGTTTAGCACCATGAGGAAGCAAAGTGGTTGAACATAATAAATCTCTAGATTCAAGAGATTCAAAGAGAAGGCAAAAAGAGTATTCACAAAGAGGAAAGTACATTTGGTTACAATGCCCTCAACGCAAACCATGGAGCCAATGAATTCAGAGAGAAGTTCTCGTGGAGTGACACGGCGAGAAACAAACGGGCCCTCGAAACCCACAACAACTTGTTCCTCTTCTTTCATGTATTTGGGGTCAATGCTACGAGCAATATCGGTAGCGGCATCACACAAGGGTTGCAAATACTCACTGGGGTTCTTCAGAATCCTAAATTCCAGTTTAAAAGAAAAAGGCATTGCAGAAAATCAACTTCACGAACTATGCTTCTAAACTTATAAAAAGAGACTCAAAACATTAAAGAAAAAGGTGGGATGAGAAACCTTGGGGCGAAATCCTGAAAAGAGTGGAGATCCGAGATATTGATGATGAGACGGCGACGCTTGTGGTTAATCATGGCCTTAATCTCGTCCTTGTAAACCTGAAATCACATACATCCATCCAAAATCATAACACTCAACTCAATCCAAATCCACCAACCTACCATCAGATGAATAAACAAAGAAGGATTACATTTTGATCCAAGAAGTCGAGAAATGCTCGCTTGTGACTGTTTCTGTCGTCGATGTTAGCCATCTTCTCTGTTGCAGACCCAAGAATTCGAGAGAGAGAGAGTTTGTGTCTGCGCTTGCTTTCGGCTGAGGCATCGACGGGTGGGAGTGGGACTGCTAAGAAAGGGTTAGTTTTGGCGGGAACGGAGATAACCGTCTTGGCGGGAACTTTTGATGGGTCCCACTTTAATTATTTTAATTGAAATATATAATGCTTTTAATTTTAAACATTAAGACTTATTTTTATTTTTAAAATATGTCATATCAAACATGATATTTGATTAACTTAAAAGTTAATTCCATTAAATTTTTCAATTTGTCCCGAACATTTTGAAATCGATACCGATAGGTTTTAGTTTGTTAACTTAACTAATGTCCCTTAAGAGATGGTCGAGTTGGTGGAATGAAAAGACATAAGGTCAAAAGGTCCTATATTCGAATCTACTTACTTACGCTCTCTCGATCGAGTATGTCGTACAAAACTTGTCTATTACGGAATATCCGATTGACGATTTAAATAACTAAACATTAAGTAGGACCCATTCCTTCCATCCCAGAAAGGCTGTAAACTAAACTATCAAAATTCATGAGCGAACGACACAAGATTCCAAGAGTTGCAACGAAAAATTAAGATACAACAACTGAAAAGACGCAGACCTTGCCAGAGCTTAGCTCATACAAATGGGGGGGATGAGAAGTAACTCTTAAGCTAAAAGTTGAAGCAGCCTCAGTGAGTAACTAATCAGCAAATATTAGAAAAATTAAGCAGACGAGCTCAATGCCAGGCCTTGCTTGCAGCAAGAATTGCAGTATGTTGGATGTTTATGGCTTAAACGGAGCAAAGGCCACAACCGAGTTGTGTCCTCCAAAGCCAAACGAATTCGAAATACCTGAAAGCATTTACAAGGAGTCAACGAGAGATTCCAGCTTCTGGGTCATAGAGTGATTTTGAGTTGTTTTTTTTTTTTTGGTTCTTACCAACATTGATCTCATGCTGCTTTTTTTTATTTGCAACAGTGTCAAACTCAACTGAAGGCTCTGGATTCTGCAGTAATGGAAATAAGTTGTCAAGCACAGAAATGCAAGAAACATAGTTAATGTTTGGATGAGGCCTGAGTTACTTACAAATTGATTAATGGTTGGATGAAGCCATCCTGTAGTGATAGCCTTCACAGTGGCAATTGCTTCCAGACCTCCAGCAGCACCAAGGCAATGCCCTATCATAGACTGAAACGACAAGAATCAGCAAAGACAAGACTGAGAACGGCCTCGTCCTCAAATTTTTTTCTCAAGTATAATCCACAGAGGGAGTACCTTGGTTGCATTGATTTTGATATCCAAAGTGTTCTTAAAAACTTTCTTTATTGCATTTATCTCAGCAAGGTCACCAGCAAGAGTAGAAGTTGCATGTGCATTTATGTAGTTAACCTGAAAAGTAGTTGCACAAGTTAATTAATGCTCTAGAAAATCTCAGTTATTGAGTACACTGAAACAAAGAAGTGTAAGGAGTTGCACAGGCACTCTGATTAGGAACTCAAAAGAACCAATGCCTCCTAAAATGGACATGTAACAAAAGGATTTCCTTTCAGGGAAGAAAGATATTTACCTCCTCAGGTGATACTCCAGCATCTTCAAGACTTCTCTCAATGCATGAAGAGACTCCAAGCCCATCAGCCCTTGGATCAGTCATATGATGAGCATCACAGTTAACAGCCCCTCCCAAGTACTCAGCAATTATTGGTGCACCTCGTTTCATTGCATGTTCTAAGCTCTCCATAACCTGCCAGAAACACAATAAATGTCTTGCTAATTCCTACCGATCAAGTATCACACATTGTCAACATAGAAAAAGAAGAGTCTTAGGAAGGTGAAAAAGAAAAGGACTTAATTTCAAGTTTGAACACTAAGCAAACAAGTATTCACAAGCTTACCAACACGCCTGCACCCTCACCCATAACAAAGCCATCTCGATCTTTGTCCCATGGCCTTGAAGCGGTTTGTGGATCATCATTTCTCTGAGACAAGGCTCTACAGGCGACAAAACCTCCCAAACCAATGGGGATAATTGCTGCTTCAGTTCCACCGGCAATCATCAAATCAGCCTCACCTCGGCGAATGTGATTGGCAGCAGCATAAAAGCAATAATTAGACGTAGCACAGGCGGTTGAAATTGAGTAGTTCGGACCCATAAAGCCAAGTTCAATAGCAAGCAATGCAGAACCCATGTTCGTTATAGCATAAGGAATGAAGAATGGGGTAATTTTCCTGTGTCCTCTCTCAATTAGAGCCTGAACACCATCTGAAAAGACTGTAAGACCACCCATCCCCGTTCCAACAAGTATACCAGCTCGCACCTTATCAATCTGCAGTATAAATAAAATAAACAATTTGGTGGCTCAGGCGTCTGGCTGTAACCAAAACCAAAAAAGGATAAGTCGATCTAATTAAGTAAACTCACACCAAGGCAATCTAGAATCCCTATCTATAAACTACAGCAATACTTGATACATATAGAGGATGGGCATTTTGCAAGGATGTCACTATTAAATTATTAAAATCAAAAACAGCACATGATAGTTCTTCCCATCTTCTAACACTGGCATGATGATAATTAACCATCATCCCCAATATTATTCAAGTAGTTCTAGGATCACATATTAACTAAAGTCAACAATACATCAGCTAAAGACATTTCTAAACCAGAAGAAGAAAGAATAGGAAAAGGATGAGCTGCAACCCAACTAATCTAGACACTTAAAACCCTAATCATACACATATTAGCTAAATTCAACAGTAAATCAGCTAAAGGCATTTCCAACTAAAACAATAAAAGAAAAAGGAAAAGAAAAAAGTTCAGCTGCGATCCAACTGATTTAGACATTTGAAATTCTAATCATGCTACATGCATCACCTGGAACAACCATTCAATGTCAGCAGAATCTCCTTGCTAAGTGAACTAAAATAACTGGATGTAACACCAAAATGGAGACAAGTGTGATATTCACCAAATCTGTGAACTACTACATAACTTCCACAGTTCCTCAGCCAAAGGCTAAGCAAGAACTTTTTAGCTAGTGAGCTACTACATAACTGCCACAAGACTAAGCAAGAACAGTTTAGCCTGTGAACTGCTAAATAACCTTCACAGTTCCTGAGCCAATGGCTAAGCAAGAACCTTTTAGCTATCCAAAATTATTCTGATCTTTCTTGAATGACTTTAATCGAATCAACTTAAATTAGATATCCCTGCTAGATTCATACTAAAAAAAAAAAGACAAGACAGCCAAATCCTAACCAATACAAAGGTCCTTACCAGATTCCTAAACACATTATTAACAAACTAATCATAAAAATCAATCGTGCTGAATCAGCTGATCAAGAGAACCAAAACCCACAACAACAAACGACTGATCCCCACCAAAAGAAAACAGCTAAATCAGAAAGCAAAGCAAAATAGAACTCCAGAAGGAAGAAAATGAAATCCAATAAAACCTTAGACAAGTCATCTCCTCCAAGATCCGCATCCTCCAGAGCCTTTTTACCAGCAACAATGCAATACCTCAAACAATCATCCAACCTCCTATCATTCTTCCCATCAATATAACCCTCCGCACTAAACCCTCGGATCTGACCCCCGAACCGGGTCGGAAACTTGGAGGCGTCGAAGCGGTCGATGGGTCCAATCCCACTCTCTCCTGCGAGCAACTTGTCATAATAAACATCCACATCATTCCCAAAAACCGAAACCAATCCCATCCCAGTAACCACAACTCTCTTCTTGGGGTCCTTCTCGCGCTTTGGAGCAGAGACGGTTGAGTTAGTCGTTGCGGACGAGGCAGCGATGAAAGATAGCTTCTTTGGTGGGCATTTTGCACCACTGTTGGGTTTCCCCCGGAGAGGAGCAAGAGGAGATGGTCGGAGATGTGGGTTTTGGAGGGCTTGCATGGCTGCAGATGAGAAAGAGAGAATTTGGCGATGAGACCGATGACACTGAATGTCAAACGGGCGTCTCTTTTATATAGCAATGCAAGCAGTGCACAGCAGCACAACTAGTGTGAAGTTAAAAAAGATAACAGAGTCGGACAAGTCGGAAGTTACTGAAACAGGCCTATGTTAAGTGAAGTGACGTGGGTTGTAGATACTGTTCACACGGTAGCTACTACCTACACGTAACGTAAAATTATATATTAAAAAAAATCTCAAAACGCAGGTGAGTTAATAAGGGACTCTTTTGTTTTAAGTGAGATCATATGTTTAAACAGTCTTTATGTATGTAACCATTTAAAATTTGAGGCTAGAGCTTTATCTCCCGCAAGGGATCTACCCTACTCAAACGAGGATTAATCTGAGTATAAATAGCTTAAAGATGTCTTCCTATAGTTAGAATCCTCCTAAGATACTTCGTGAACAACTAAAAAAAAAAACTTTTATAATTTGAGGGTGGTTCAAGTTAGGATCAATACTTCTATTCCCAATTTTATACGCCACTCTATGTCTAAGATTATTGATTTATCTATTAAATATTAACTGATAGATTGATGGTCTTAGGGACCGGGTGGTACACGAAAACGAAAACAACCACCTTGTGCCTAGTTCAAGTCACGATTTGAGTACAATTCACACTAATTATCGTAAGATCAGGTACATTCTTACACTGATTTATTAAATTTTATTCAAATATTTATATATGGCTCATACAAAAATGTGGATAAAATTTACTACAACATTATTAAAACACCCTTATAGACACTGAGAATTTGGTGTGAAATAATTAATACATTTCACTCTAATATTTGAGTACTATAATATACAAGGAATAATTAATACATTTTATCAGTATTTTAAAAATTGAACCAAAAATTAAATTGATAAAATAAAAAATTTAAGATTTAAAAAGTTCAAATGATAAATAAATTTAAAGTGATTGTTCTTATTAAATAAAAATTAGTTAATTTATTTTGATTTATAAGAATTTATTAATTATTAATTTACAAAAATTAACTTATTAAATAATAAATTGGTCAGTTTTTAACAACACAACTATTAAAATTAATCGAAAAGTTAAAAATCTAACAAAAAATGGACGATTCAAAATTTTAAGAATTAAGCGGATTAAACATGTTGAATTTTTTATTCATTGCATCTATCGGATTGGTTATCTTAACAACCATTTGTAACCCTATTTTAGATACGGATCTAATTAAATAATGGTTTACAAACTTTTTTGTTTTTATTTATAATAAATTATGATTTTGTTAAGTTTATATTATTCACTAATTGAAATAAAAATTAAACTTATAAAAATTTATCTTTTATTAGTCGGTAATGAAGTTTATTTTTAATTAACTATAATTTCGAATTTTATTATTTTAGAAGATGACCTTTTTATTAGTTAAGAATAAGGCCATATATTGTTAAAAACTTTCAAACTCTGTACTTCAGTAAGATTTTTATTAAGTGTTGTTGATGTTATTAATCAAACTGCTTCTGATTAGGAGATTATAATTTTTTATGGAATATAATTATAAAACTAACCCTTCATTAGGCGATATAAGGATGGTATGTAAAAGAAGACTGGTCCTACACACGGGAAAGGAAGTTTGGTCCGACAACCTGAGATTGGTCCTATAGCACGGGAAAGGAAGTTGGTCCACTCCAACAACCTTGAACATGGTGGAGTACGGTTGAGCAGCTACCTTTGACATTTCTTGTCTCAGCCAATTCCAATCCAACACTTCTACTGTGTTTTTTTTTTTCCAACCAAGAAAAGTTTACTTAAAGAAGAGAGCTTTTTTCGGTCGGTACTTTCCGCTCTCAGTGAAACTTTGGAGAGTCTATTCGAGTTTGAACCTAGTCTGAATTCTTGGTTTTCGGCGAGTGGTACTCGAGCTAAATTCTCTCATAGTCAAGGACCTACTGTCTAACACTTCACATCGGACTACGTTGCTTAACCCCCTCGTACTGGGCATCCATGAATTGCTTACTCGCTTGGGCTCACCACTTTTGTTAGTGTACCATTAGGGTGTGACACTATCCTTCTAGAGGATATGACGAGGATTAGCCTCCCTTGGAAGATCATGTAATTTTATTTCCTTTTCTTATATAAAAAAAAGAAGAGAGCTTCTTAGTTCTTTTTTTTACAGGTTATTTGAAAATATTCCCTTTATTAATTAAAAATAAGATTGTGTAATTTCATGGTATATGTGAGTTAGTAAGGCATTCTCCTGACTTAAGTGAGGTTACATGTTCAAATCTCCTCTCTTGTATGTAGCCGTTTAAAACTTGGAACCTGAGCTTTGCCTCCCACAAGGGACCTACTTGGCTCTAACGAGGATTAGTCTAGGTGTGAATGGCTTAAAGATATTTTTCTATAATTGGGAACTTTTTAGGACACTTCTTGGCAACAACAAAAAAAAAGACCGTATGATTTTACTAAATGTCTCTATGATAAATTAAAAGATTATTAGAGTAATTGATAAAGTTGTTCCTTTATGATCAAAAAGTTACATGTTAAAATCACGAAATAGTTTATTAATAAAATGTAAAGGAAAGACTGCAAGCCTTGTCAATAGATAATTATTGAGTTATACAATAATCTTGATTCATCATCGATACTCAATTGAAATTTTATTAAAACACAGAGTCTAGGAATGTTTAATAGTACACAACCTTATCTTTATTTAATAGAAAGACTGTTTCCAGTAGTTATACAACAATATTGGTTCCTTTTCAAATTAAGAGATTGCTCAGCTCGTCAAACAGGTTATTATTGGTTATTGATTTTTCCTTAATTTTGTAAGGTCAATTTGATCTCGCCTCTTTTTATCGTTAAATTCTTGCTTTTTCACTCATTCTGCCATCTGGGTTTTCTAGATCTAACATTAATCTACCGAGAAATATTTAAAGATGGAATCTTTTAAGATCTAGGTTCTGGCATTTTGTTCGGTGTTTTAAACATGGATATGGGCTTTACCTTCCTGGAATGCTTGTTTTTGGTTTATTTGGCATGCATCTCACTCGTTAAGTCTATTTGTTTTGAAAATGTTGGTTTCTAGTTGCTCTTGAGGAGTTTAAAGTTGCTTCTATGGAAACCTATAAATCGGTTAAATAGGACTTTGTTCTATTTGTTACTATCTTTGTGTTAGCTTGGTTGGATGCAGGTCGTCTTTGCTAAGTTATCTCGTAAATCTAATTGTTTGGCATATATAAGTTTTCCCAGTTTAAAACTTTACAAATGAATGCTATACATATGTTGTGATTGTTATTCAACATTTCGTTATAAGTTAGTAAATATGTGTTTGATTATCTTTTTCAACCTTCTCTTCCATTTCTTCTCGTATT
>JANVCQ010000002.1:41088356-41100582 GCA_025531925.1 Erythroxylum plowmanianum | reverse complement strand
TCTGTATTAATTATTATATTCATTATTTACCTTTTCTGTTGTATTCTTTACGGATTTATTTTTTCAACCTGTATCCATATTATCCTTGTCACATTTGTATGTGGGTCTACTGGAAACAGTCTCTCTACAATGTAGGAGTAAGGTTGTGTACTATCAGGCCCTCCCAAACCCTGCTTCATTGCGGAACTTCGGGGTATGATGATGACGACGACGACTTTTTCCTCTAGGGTTATTGAATTTATAAGAATTTTTTATATATTTTTTTAAAAAATATTAAAACTAATTTGAATTTTTTAAAAACATTTTAATACCTCAAGTATTATTCCTCTCCGCCTTAAAACGCTGCGTTTTGAGGTCTCTGTAATTGACGACCTTAGAAATGGAGGATACTCTCGGGGTTACAGAGGTTTGTAAAAGCCGTCGAGGCCGAGCAACGAGAAAAAGAAAGCGAAGCCATGGCAAAGAAAGCTTCAAAATCTAAGAATTCCCACCCTTCCTCTGCTCCGTCTGATTCTTCAAAAGCTGTCTCTACTGCCTCCGACCGGTAAATACCTCATCGCTCTTACTTGTTTCACTGTCTCTTTGCTTTTGTCTTTTTGTTTCCTTGAGACTTTCTGGTTCATTTTTCTTCGACTTCGTTCCTTCTGATCGCTTTTCATGATTTTTTTTTGTTTTTGGGTAATTCTCTGCTCACAGCATCAGTTTGTTTCTCATATTTTTTTTACTGCCGTTTTTTTGGGTTCTGAGAAACGAAAACATGCTTCAGCTGGAGTAAACTGATGGTTGATTGTCTTATTGATCTGGGATTTTGTTACAGGAGAATGGTGTTGAGAGTTAGGTCCAGTGAGAGGATGACAAGGTCTAGGCGGCTGAACGTAGTTAGTGTGGATAAGGAAAAGAAACCAAAGGCAGTAATGAAACGGAAAGGCAGGCGTAACAAAAAAAGTGCGAAGTTGGACGCCAAAATGCCCAAGAAACCCCCTACTGCTTTCTTCTATTTCTTGTAAGTTACCCTTGTTTATTGCTTGGATGGTGTCTTTACCTGCTTAATTGCATGATACGTTTGTTGGGTTCTTCGCATTCTATTTTTTGGCTGCTTAATGCTTTTTTAAGTCATAGTCATTCTATTTAGAATAGAAGTTGAAGATGGATTTGCCTACATTTGTTCTTGATAATGAATTAATATTTGGAATTCATTTGGTAGACTAAGGAATGGTTAGGGTGAGGTGTTGTTGAATATGGAGAGCCCACTTTCACGGGAGATCTACATCATGGGCCTAATGATGAAACATACTTGTGAGCTTTGACATCACACTTCAACCCCAAACCTTAAAGCTTTAAGTTTATGAGTCATTTCCACTTATATGTCCTTTGTCACTAGTTCCATCTTTTTCCAATGTGAGATTCTTACTCACACTTGACATTCCAACAAGATAGGAACAGAAATTTGGGTAGAGTTGTTCATTGCCATAGCTCTGATACCACTGATAACTTAGAAAAAGAATAAGAAGACTTAAAAAAATAAAACACAATTTGGGAGATAAACTGAAGACTTTAGTTTTGATGATCAATTGCCGTGCTATTTACAATGAATCAATGAACCAGTTCATAGAGTAGAAAAAAAAACTTGATAGACCCACTAACTTGGCACTAACTGCTTGAACCTTAAGAATAGGAAAACATGACCCATTATTATCATAAGAAACCAGCACTAAATTATGACTAAGTCAACACAAGATAAGCATCTTAAAGATTCTAGAAATGTCCCAAAGAATCAAGATTATACTCCAACAGTTTTTCTATGATCTTCCTGAGTTGGATAATTTGGAGCTTTTCCTTCTCTGGATTGTGGAAGGGGAGTTCCATTGGAGTCCAGGATCCGGTTGGATTATTGCTTTTGGTCTGGCCCAAGGTAGGCTGTATTTTCAGCCTGACCACTTTCATCTTGAATTCCATGTCACTTTCGTGTGATATTGTGGATGTAAAATGCAAGGCTTCATACTAGTTACTGATCCATTTGCCATATAATCGTGTTCGCCATTGGTATTCTGGACAATACCCGTTCTGCCATATATGGTTCACTTTCCAAATAATTATACGCAATTACTTAAACTTTTACTTAATGTTTCTTTTGGTAATCACTGTTCTTTTTTTTATTTTGAAGAGAGGATTTTCGAAAGGATTTCCAAGTGCAGAACCCAGATGTGAAGTCAATGCGTGATGTATGTAAAATTGTTAATTCTTAACCCTGAGCTTGAAATCAAATTTCCTTCCTTCTAAAGTAACCATCTTCTCTTTTATGTTTTAGATTGGCAAGGCATGTGGAGAGAAGTGGAAAACAATGACTTATGAGGTTTGTCAGTATTTTAAGCTGTTTTTGGTTTTCCAATGTAACTAACGTAGGAATATAATTTATTATGGTAGTAATAAATAGAGCAGGTTGCTTCTTGACCTATCTGATGCTTTAACAATAGATGATCTTGGCGACAGTTGCATGCATGCTTTCAGACTTGCTTGGTACGAGATACTTGAATACTGATGGTAGATACATGCTGGTCAAAATGAAAGTTTTTCAGAAGTTCATGTTTATTTTATTTCAAAGTGTTGGTAGATATATAATAGTCAAAAAGAAAGTTTTTCCAGAAGTTCATGTTTCTTTAATTTGAAAGTGAATCGAGTGACATGGCTGAGCTACTGCTGGCATCTTGATGATGGCATGGTGCTGTTATGGTGATGCTTGTACTATGGTTTCTTTCATTTGATTCTCAGAAGAATATGGGACTTGTGATGACCTAAATTCTTCTTCTCAATGTTACATTTTAGAGTTATAAAACAACTAAGTTTGTTATGAGACCCAAGTCTAATCCTAAGACATAAAGAGTTATACACCTCTCTATAATATTATTATAAGAGATTTTAGCCCTATGTTGTGACCTGCATTCAATTTATTTGTATTCATAACTCGAGTCTACTTCAATCAGGTTTGCAAAAAGCTGAAGATCTCAATTTCCCTAAAATCGTATGATTATGACCTTTTCTTTCTGCTTTAATAGGAAAAAGTCAAGTATTATGACATTGCTACAGAGAAGAGAGCAGATTTTGATAGAGCCATGGCAGAATACATGAAGAGAAAGGTTATAAAAAATAAAAAATCCATCTTCTTGGTTGTTACCCATTTATGCATAGTTTGATTCTATTATCCACTTAAAATCTAATGCTATGTTGCAGGAAAGTGGGGAAGATGAGGAAACTGACACCGATACCGAGTTTGATGAATAAGGCACTGTTTTCGGGTGATTTTGTTTGAAATAATTGAGTAGCAGGTGCACAGGACAAACTGTATATCAAATTGTCAGCTATTGTTGTCTTCTGATCTCCTTTTCTTTTCATCACATCCATAGCCGTATCATATCTAGTTTAATCTCCTAACTTAATGTGAATGATATGTCATGCAAATAGAAAAGCTTTGAACAGTCTTGTTGACATGTAAGGAATGGTTGCTCGATATCTCAAGAAATAGTTTAAAAGTGTTTTGTTGACATTTGTGTTTCCATGCCCTTTTTCTTGCGTTATTAGGGAGATGCGTGTTAGATTCCCAATGCAACGAATTGGGTCGTCTTAGCGGATGCATAGTGGATATAAGTAATTTGGTTCTGTTTTATTTTCAACTCGAGTTTTGGGTAATAAAATAGTATCAGAGCTTAGGTGTGGGCCTAAGGCTTAGCTCTACGTCGCGTGTTTGATTCCTAGTGCAACAAATTGGGTTGTCTCAGCGGATGCGTGGTAAATTTAAGTAAAGTAATTTGGTTTCGTCCTATCTTAAACTCGAGTTTTGGATAGCAATGAGATATAGAGAACTGAGGGAAAGCTAAAATTATTCTTTTTGAGCATGAACCATCATTTTCTCTAATTAAGTTTTATTTAATAATCTCTTCTTAATTAAACTATAAACTTTTCGACGAAAAAAGACTTTTTCATTCGTATTTTAATTTTCTTGATTTTATTAAAATTTTAGCCAGTTTTATAATTTTTGGTCCATATTATTCACTCTTATTTAGACTATTATAAAATTAGTTAAAGATTAAATAAAAGTAAATAGAAGATGATCGAAAGAAATTGTCCTTAATTTAAATTTTAATTAAAAAATAATGTTAAATAAATATTAATTAACTTATTTTGATTTTTAAGAGCTTATTAATTTATATAAATTAACCAATTAATTACTTTTAGTAACAAGAATTATTAAAATAAATTGAAAAAAATTTAAAATTTGAACCGAAAATTGAAAAATTAAAAAGGGTTGATTATTATCTAAAGGTATGTTTAATTCTCCTTTTTTATCCAAAATACTTAAACTATTCAAAGTAAACCGAATTTATACGAATTTGTTTGGCTTGGTTTGGTTTTAACTGTTGTATGAAATCAATGATTAAAAACTTACTCAACCTCTTCATTCGTAAAAAATTTGAACCGTCTAATTTCTTGGTTTGATTTATTTTAAGATTTTTTATTAAAAACTGATCAATTTATTAATTAATCAATCAATTTTCATTAATTAATAAGTTCTCATACACCAAAATAAATAAATTAAATGTCATTTAATAATATGTTTTTAATAAGGCTTTAAATTTTTCGATAGATAAGGACAATCTATTTCATTCTTATTTTAAATTCTTTAATTTTATTTCATTTTTAGCCGGTTCTATAACTTTCGGTACAGATTACTCACTCCTATTTAAAGATGTATGATAAAACTTTGCTTCATGGGGAACTTTTAGTAAAAAATTTAATAGATAACAAATTTTCTAAATAATTTATGAATCAGTTAAGGCGCCAACCATATCAAATATGTCATGCAATCTAGTGAAAATGACTAACATGGAAAAAAAGACAACTTAAGATATTGAATCCATAATCATGATCATTTGATTAGTTAGTATATATATATACATACCATTACCAAACAAGAAGAAACCAGAAAAGCGTTGCTTTCATAACAAACCAAGAAGTGTTCAACAATGGCAAGCAAGAAAACAAGAGGAAGACAAAAGATTGAGATGAAACAAATTGAAAAGGAAGATGATAAGCTGATTACTTTCTCCAAGCGCCGATCTGGAATCTACAAAAAGGCCAGTGAGTTGGTCACCTTAACAGGGGCTGAAGTTGCCTTTGTTGTGTTTTCTCCCACCGGAAAACCCTTTTCATTTGGCCATCCGTCCATTGAATCCATTTCCAATCGTTTGCTTGGTCGGAACCCTAACCCTACCGATAACACTCATCCTGTGTTGGAGGCACACCGACGAATGAGGATCGAAGAATTTAACCAACTGCATAATGAGGTGCTCCGGCAGCTGGAGTTGGAGAAGGCGAAAGGAAAAGAGCTCAAGGTAAGACTCACGGGAAAAGAGACTAGTGGATGGTGGGATGCCGCTATTGAAGAACTCGATGTGGAACAACTCCTTCAGATGGATGCTTCTTTCAAAGATCTTCATAACAACTTACTGAACAAAATCAAACAACTATCTGCTAATGCACCTTCTTCTTCTCATCATCTTCTTAATATCAACCAAATGCCCTACTCTTTTTCCCCTAATCTTACTCAACTTCCCGATCCTTCTGTCCGTCCTCCTGGATTTCACTATTGATTAACATTAGAACCGAGTTCACAGTTGTTTTAAATCATTTTTGGAAGTTTAGTAAGATTTTTTTCTGTCAACTATATCTTCTAGTAAGATTTTTACCCTTGTTGATGAATGCTTTCTGTAGAGACATTTCACATAAACAACTTACGCTATGTTTGATTGGACGTAAAATTTTTAATAGAACGTAATGAAATAGAATGGAATGGAATGATTTATAATGAAATAGAATGATTTATAAGTTTTTAAGTATAAAATATGAATTCACTCATCTTAGAGTAAAGAGATTACGAGAATATAGTTCCTAAAACCAAATTTGAATCATAAATTGCAAAATATTGAATCTAATAAATCTTGCATCAAAAAAGTTATACGTTGTTCTGTTTAAATAGAATACTTCAAGTTGTGTGTACATATTTTTTTAATCAAAATTTAGTATTTTTTTGCATTTATATTCATAAATCGTGTGTTTTAGAACAAAATTAGCGTATAGTTGACAAATTTCGAGATTAATTTTACAAAAATTTATTATAGTTATAACTATAGAATATTATTTCTTAATAAAGAATCGAATTGATTAGTATAATAATTTCTAATTATGAGTAGTTACACTTTTACTTATTCTAGACATGGTTACATTTTTTTATAACCTTTTAGTAGGTGCCAAACATATAAGGTTACTCATTTTTCTGTTTTTAGTATATGGTTGTGTTTGTCAATAGGTTGATTATAAACTTAACAATAGAAGAATTTATAAAAGGAATTTTGGAATTGGCCGAAATTAGACCATTCTCACAATGCAAGACATAGACAAGAACAAAAGTTAATAGCGATCCTTTATAATTTTATTTAGGATTTATTCTCGATAATTAGACCTATCTAAATTTAGTGTGTCAGTCAAATTTTTACCGGATGTTGTTGTTTGTTATTTTATTCTCTATAAATAGGTCTCAGAATGAAACAAAATGAACCATGTACTCGAATAAAAGAGTATAAGAGTCAATGAAATAGAAACAGATGACAAATAACAAGCAAGTAATCCAGACATAAAAATAAAGTTATTATGTCCTAAAGATGCAATTGACGGGAACATATCCTCTGTTCGTTAATCAGTTCTTACACTGTTCCATTAAATCTTTTTCATATGTTTACATGGGATTCACACAAATGTGTGAATAAAATTAAATGACACAGAATTGGAACACCCTAATAGGAACAAAAGATCTCGTTCCGCAATTGACTTAAGTGCTCTTTAGAGCACGAGTTCTTTATTTAAAAATTTGACAAGAAGTAGTAGTAAATAAGAAGAGTATTAACCTTTTCTTTTGACTGTTATTACCAATTATTTAAAAATTAGATAAAAAGTTAACAGGTAATAAAATAGAATTAAAGTTAAAAAGATTCAATCAGTATTAAGCTATTATAAAACTGGTTAAATATTAAATAAAATTAAATAACTTAAAATATAATTAAAAAAGATTATCAAGTTCTTTTGGAAATAGTAAAAAATCCAAAGAACTAATTTCTTATGTCTTTAAAAGGTATTACTTTATTTTAGATAAATATAGAAATTTTTATTAATTTTAATAATTTTTATTAATATTATGTTCTTTATATGTTTAGGTAAGTTTTTTTTTATTAACTCAAGTTACGCCAACATGCTTTAGATTTCTTTCGCAATTCGATGTGAGATGTAACTACATTCATTTTTTATTGAGAAATGTTATTAAAATATATTTTGACATTATAAAAGTAAATTTCTTATACTACTGTTATGCTTTAAAGCATTGTAGCATGACGGATTTTTTTTATTATTTGATTTACTTTTTTATTTTATAAACTCTTATTATATAAAATCGATATGTAAATTTCTTTGATTATATTAAATATTCAAACATTTTTATTTCTAATGATAATAAAATCAATTAATTTAAAAATACGATTTAATGTATTAAGAAATGAATTAAATGAAAATTTAATATTAACATCTAGTATAATAATAAAAATTAAACAAAAAATATCACGATGAAACTAAGCATTTTTTTTATTTTCAATTTTTATTACAAATGTCAACTAAATAGGTATTCGTTTTCAGTTCTTTATTACAAATTTCAACCAAATAAATTTTTATTTTTTAACAGAAATTAAAAAAACAAAATTTACAACAAAAAACAAAAATGAAATCAAATGACTTCTTAAAATATTATGTTTATGAAATTTTTTTAGTTGCATTACAAAATAAAGAAAAGGATAATTTTAAACTTATCCACTCTTAGTGCTTCTAAAGTTAAAATTTGAAGTTTCAAACTATATTAAGGAAAAATTAACATAATAACTCATAGTGATTAACTTAGTTAAATAATTAATAGCCTTCTTGCTTTACACATGATATCTTAGTTATACTTAGTTAAGTCTATCATTATTGCAACCTAACTTTTGAATCTTTCTAATATCCATACATCATTATATTGATTTTTCTTTCTATACCTCTAAATGGAAGGTAAAATATTATTTCTAAAAGATCTTTTTGAACCATTTAAGATATTTTTATAAATTTTAACTATTCTATTATCGACTGAAGAACAAGAAAAATTAATATATATCAAAAAAATTTCGTATATAAGATGAATTAATTTTTTTAATTATTTATAATAATAAAATGGCAAAGTTGTCAATATTTTAAATGAATTACATATTAATTAGGAAAAGTAATTAAAAGTCATTTAGGTATCTAGGAATACGCTTTTACCTTTAGCTTTTCAAATTTATGGGCGGGCTTGATGACTGTTGATAATGCCAGATTCATTGACCATTTCCATGAGTGGCCCCGTCCGTTTCTAGAAGTAAGGGGTGACAAGTTCCAGCCATCCATCTTTGTAGTTGTATTTGTGATTCCATTTATGTCAGTGCGATCTTTGTTTTGAGTATGTAGTTATTTTAAAGCATATTTCAAGTCTTCTGTGTGGGTTTTGAATCACGTAGTTGTCCATTTTTAGTCGAGGTTGGATGCTATGTCCATATGAGTTTGTGTTTCCCTGTTCTTCGGTGATTATGGCCATTATTCTTGAACCTTTGGTAACCTGGGTTGGGATCTCTTCTACCCAACAGAGCAACATGCGTAATGGGACTTAGCTCCTGAACAAGATCCCATAGGGTAACCGTCTATGCATGCATGCAACTCCTACTGTGACTTGTTGGTACCCTACTTTTTAGCCTGGCGTTTTAAACTTTGACAAGTCCAATATTTTTCTTTTCTAACCGGGTACTTCAACCTTCTACAAAAGCCTTCTTCTTTAAAATCACACCTCCCTTATTTGCCTCAATATTAGATTATCTTTGGATGTTTAAGCTTTGGCAAGCGTGATTAAAATTACACTTCAACTTCCATTAGGACCACTTCTTGTATTGTGCGAGTATCAATAATTTTTACATGCACAAATTAGTCACGTCTTTGTGTTCATGCTGGTATTACTTATAATCTCTTCGGTTGGCGTTTTTTTGGGCCTTATCTTCATTATTATTAATATAATTAGTTTTTTATTTTTATTTATTTATTATTATTATTATTTAATCATTTGTATTTGTATTTGTATTTGTATTTCTATTTGTAGTTTTATTTTTATTTTTTATTTGTAAATTTTGGTTTTATTATTTTACCCCTCTTTGGACCACGTAGTATATTGAGTGGGGGTCAAAAGATTTTCTTGCTCAAATCAGAGTGTGTTTTCACTTGCATGCCTTACCAGTAGAGGCGTCCTTCGGTTTTCATTACTGTTTTATTTTTGTTAGTTTTATTATTTTATTATTATTTTTAGTATTTTCTTTATTATTTATTATAATTATTATATTTCATTCTTACTTTATTAGTTATGTGGTGGGGTCTATTAGTTTTATCTTTTAAGGATTTCTTATGATAGTATTTGCGGGAAGCGTAAGAGGTATAAGTTAGGAACGATGGCTTCAGATCGAGCAAATGGATTCAGTTCAAGCTGATCAGTACGTGCAACTTGTAGGAATAAAGACGAATATGATTTAATAAAAATAGGCTCTTGGAACGTGGGGACTCTCACAAGAAAGTCCTTGAAATTGATAGAGATTTTAGACAAATATATGATACAAATAGCATGCATTCAGAAGACTAAGTAGGTAGGAGCAAAAACAAAAGAGATAGGGGGTTCAAACTATGGTACTCGGGTAGTATGAGGAAGCATAATGAGATAGGTATCTTAGTGGACGAGGGATTTATGAACAGAGTAGTAGGAAGTACAAGGGTCAATGATAGGTTAATGATGGCGCAAATTGTTTTAAGTATTGTGGTTCTCAACGAGACAAGCTGGTCTTTGTGTATATATATATATTGCCAGTTTTTTTTTTACGTATTTACTCTTTTAACTTACATCACTATTATCCTGTCACATATGCGTGTGGGTCTACTGAAAACAATCTCTTTATTATGTAGGGATAAGGATGCGTATTATCAGACCCTTCCAGACTCCGCTTCATTGCGGGACTTTAGGATATGATGATGATGAATTAAATAAGATGTACCTTTTTTTCTCATCCTTTTATGTTAAATATGTATACATATCTACCATCTTTATATGTTATGGAAGGTAGAGTACTAAAATTAAATATTTTCATATAGTCATATACCACGACTTATTACATCATCTTCTATAAAATACCTCTATAGTAAAGTAGTACAACAGGAAGTTAACAAGAAACATTAGTCCTGTAATCACTCAACTCCTCGGTATTGCAGTACTAGTCAAACTAGATCAATGGCAACCAAGAAAACAAAAGGACGACAAAAAATTGAGATAAGAAGGATTCAAAATGAAGATGATAGGCTTATTACTTTCTCCAATCGCAGGTCTGGTATCTATAAAAAGGCAAACGAATTGATCACCTTAACTGGTGTTGAAGTCGCATTTGTTGTGTTTTCCCCAGCAAGTAAGTCATTTTCTTTTGCTCATCCATCCATTGAAGCAGTTGCTAATCGTTTTCTTGGTCATGCTCCAAACCCCATTAATAATAATGGCGCAACATCTATCATCGAGGCACATCGACAGATGAGGATTGATGAACTTAACAACCAATATAATCATTCCATACACTAGCAGGAAATGGATAGAAAGAAAGAGATTAAGCTTAAACAAAAAGTCAATGGGATAGAAACTAAGGGTTGGTGGAGCGCAAATGTTTAGGAACTTAACGAGCATGAGTTTATCCGCTTGGAGGTTGCTTTTAAAGAGCTCCAATTCAAACTGCAAAGAATTGTCTATGTGTTGGATCCATCATGCACGCGCATGCAGAAGAAAATAAACGACATCGAGGGTTGTTAGAAGAGTTGTAACAAGCTACCTTTTAAAAGCTTTCAAATTTTTCCTTTCCCGCTCAGTTTAAGTTTACAGTAGCTATATATACAAATAGCTCTGTTTCTGTATTTCTTAAGACGTAATAAATAACATTACGCTCTCCTCAATGTTCTTTCCTCTTTTCTTCATGGTATCAGAGCCATTGCGTTTGTGTGTCGTCTAAAGTGAGCTATGGTTCGGAGGAGTTATGTCCAAGCCTTACAGACACAAGAAGCAGAAGGGTCCAGATCAAACGAAGAGGAAAGGGATAGAACTATGGATCAAAGATCAGATCCATATGTGGATAACGTTAGCCGAGGAATCTCACAACACAGTCGTGAGTTCACAAATAGCGACAATCCAGGTTTGATTCTCGTAAGCTCAGTGTTAACTGGGAAGAATTTTATTTCATGGAAACGGTCTATGTTGCTGGCGTTAAGTGCCAAAAGGAAAACCAGTTTTATTTTGAAAGATGAAGCACCAGATGTTAGTTCCGAAGAGTATGTGCAGTGGAAAGAATCTGACGATTTGGTTTTTTCCTGGATTATAAATTCTTTGTCAAGGGAATTAGCAGACGTTTTTTTATTTGCCCCATCATCTAGGGAGCTGTGGAAAGAAATTGAGCAGCGGTATGGAGAAAACAACGGTCCACTCATATTTCATCTCCGTAGAGAAATCTGTGCGTCACGACAGGGAAGCCTGTCCATAGTGGAGTTTTTCAACAAAATAAAAAGAATGTGGGACGAGTATGCTGTGCTAAAACCTATGACTGTATGCAGATGCGGAGGTTCCCGAATTATAGCACAAGAGATTTGTCAGGAGGAGCAACTCATGCAGTTTCTCTCAGGATTGAATGCAGAATTTGATCATGTTCGAGATCAAATTTTACTCATGGATCCTCTTCCGTCTGTAAACAAAGCTTATTCGATGCTTCTCAAAATTGAAAAACAGAGAGATGTAGCGGTGGATACACAAAATGACTTTGTTAACTCTGCTGCTTTTAACAACAGATCCCAGAGCAATCATTTTGACAGTAGCAGTACGAAGAAAAATGGTAAAGCAAGCAATAACAAAGAGGATAAATATTGCACGTTTTGTAAGAAGGGAGGACACGAACGATCTGATTGTTTCAAGTTGAATGGTTATCTTGACCGGTATAAAGGCAGGAAGTTCACCAACAAGTCCAGGAAATTTGCAGCTCAAGCCAACATGACTCACGAGGCACAAACA
>JANVCQ010000002.1:41054670-41065409 GCA_025531925.1 Erythroxylum plowmanianum | reverse complement strand
AGATAATATGTTTGGGCCTAAGATAGGTAAAATCTCAAAGGTTTTTAGGCTGGACCAACTCATCTACTTTAGCAATTTCTCTTTAACAGTATTCCAGTCTCAACCTCCTTTTGTTGAATTTCATGCCTGGACAATTTAGAATCAAACAGCATACTTAAAACAATTACACACAACTTTGGCAATGGGAGAGACTCAAAATAGCAAGGATCATAGTAAGGACCTAGCTATGATTGGATCTCATGACAACATTCCAAACTAGTAGCAGTATTAATTAGCTAAAGAGAGTATAAACGAGGCCTCCAACACAGTTGCTTCTACAGGCTCACAAGCTAGAAACAAATTAGTAAACGATCTCACAAAATGTTATAGTACACTGCTAAAAAGTTGCGTGGTAGTTATGATTATTGTTTGTCTATAAGAAATTAACTGACCTCTTCCAGAGGAGACTGGACATTTGAAGGTGGTCTAGAATTTTTCTCAGTGTGAACTGCAGCTTGTCCCAACGCAGCCAAAAGAGTCTGTTCAGCCAATCCAATTCGCAGCTTTGACTGCAAATGAATTTAAAAAGAAAACTTTTAAAGTTAAAGAAGCCAATAGACCCAAGAGATAGAAGCTAACAAGATAACAAATCAACCTGAAGCAAGCGAATTAAATACTGAGGTTCACAGTCAGTAGCTGCAACAAGAAGTGCCTTGATATGGTTCTTTTTTTTGTCTTGACTATCCTTCCCAGCTTCCTGTTTAAAATTTGTGAAAACTTAGGACAGTTTGGCTCTAAGATAATAATAACTAGTATGTTCCAACCATAAAGCACTGAAATATCCTTCTTGCCTGTCTCCTCTTTTGAGAGAGAGCCAGGAAAACATGAATTTCAATGCCTAATAACCACAGTTGAAATCAGTGAATCCATTGCAACATTTAATGGGACCAAAATGAAAAACAGAAACTCTATACTTTCTTAGAGTAAATTACTAGTTCAAACAACAGATAATATAGACAGAAACTCGTGTTATTTCTATAGCATATGAGCCTTTAAGGGAGATCATGCTATGATATGCCATAAGAAATACTGGCAGTCATACAGAAGTAGAGGCAGCAATGATCACAGAATGGATGAGAAAAGAAGGAATAGAGCACAGTTATATATTTCATATCTTAGAAAAATGAATATTTATATAACCTACCAACCTTCTGCTAATTTTAAAGAATATTGCAGGACAAGTGTCAACTGCATTGCTGCTATGGATGAATACTTGGGAAATTTAAGCCAGAATCCAACACCATATCCACATCAACAGTGCACAAATTTGGAACAACGAATAATTTGTGTACTGACATTTAGTGAGCTTGGATTCTGATATGGTGGTGACCATATAGATAAGTCACAGAAAGGTGCTTAGGTCAAAAAGATAATATAAGAGATGAGGGTAAGGATACTTGGGAAAAGAAAGTAAAGGACGTGGAGAGGAAAACAAGAACCTCATTTCCTCCTATCGGTTCCATTGATGTCATTTCACCAACCAAATAGGTCTGATGCAATTTCTTTTCCAAGAAGAAAGTTGCTTAAAATTCAACTTGTAAATTTCCCCTTTGAAATCATTGTGTCAATCATCTTTCTAAAGTGCTTCCTGAGCTCACCTAAATCTTGGAGGTGACAGTATAGGCGTAGAAGGAACCTTCAAAAATGATCAATACTTTTAACAATGATTAATACTTGTTAAAAAATGAATTTTCTAATCTTTTTGAATCAGAAAGAAAATGGCATGTTAACAAAATTTCTGAGAAACAAAAATGTAGATCATTTATTTCATATAAAAAGTAAG
Source organism: Erythroxylum plowmanianum (assembly GCA_025531925.1). Lineage (NCBI taxonomy): Eukaryota > Viridiplantae > Streptophyta > Magnoliopsida > Malpighiales > Erythroxylaceae > Erythroxylum > Erythroxylum plowmanianum. The sequence continues at coordinate 41,063,587 of JANVCQ010000002.1, read as the reverse complement.
AAATAGGTTTGCACTACATGACTGAAATTTAGCTGCAATGCCACCATCATCAAAACAAATTCCCTTAGAAAATAGTAGACTATCTTAGCAAAACGTTTAGTTTTAGTAAGCAAAGACATTGCGATTTCCTCTTCTAATTTCAATTAGCCAGAGATGAGTACTCAACATAGCAAAGCAAACTCTGAAAGGAACAACCTTAGCAATCAATCGAAATGTGTTGAAAACTTTGGCGATAGTCAATGCATCAGGCACTCGCATCATAGACTGAGATGAGCGGATTGCTTTTGCAACAAGGCCTAAATCTCCCTTTTCCTGCCAATCATAAATATTTACAAACAGGTCAAAAAATTGAAACCAGTAACAAACAAACAAAACATTAACAGTGACTGTTACCTTGTTCTGTTTCTTAATTTCCTTCTCAGTCCTTCCACAAGCCTCAGCAAGAGCCTTAATAATGATGGCTTCCCCAATCCCTAGCTCCACTCCCTCATGTGCAGGCGCAACCTTGTTAGCTAGTAAGTACACAACAGCCAACAAATCATCGGGAGTGGTATCAATTACTGTCCTCAACATGTTGCAAACAATATCAGTAATGACAATTCTTCGAGTTTCCTGGGCTATCATATCCATGGCCAAGCAGACAAACACAAACGGAACCTTTCCCCCTTTCTCCCAAGTTGCCACCATTTTAGGACTAAAATCTGTTGCCTTCTTCTTCAACAACTCAATCTTATTCTTCAACTCCACAACTTGACTCTCATGGCGCAATTTCTTTACATTGGTCTGATCAGAATTTCTGGAATCACTAGCCTGTTCAATCTTGTCAGAATCATTATGAGGGGAAGTGACAGGGGTTTGGGATAGGGGGGATTTGCGTTTATTGGGAGATTGAGATTGAGGTTGAGGTTTGCTTTTGGCAGCAGCAGCAGCACGAGCATTAGACATGAGGGCGTCGAAGGCAGAGGGGCGAGACGACATGGCGCATGTAGGGTTTAGGAAGAGAGATGACAGCTTAATACTAGAGCAGAGGCGTGAAAGCGGTAAAAAAGAAGGACGAGGATGTGAAATGAGGCGGATGGCGAGCATTCAATGGAAGAGAGAAGCAAATGTTGCTGTATTTTCCCACCAAAACCAAAGTCTCGGAGACATGAAGAATGTGGAGAAAGAAAGGGAGGACCCGAGTCTAATGAGTCGGGTCGGCCCGGCCTCAAGCCAGGCCCAGACGTGTGATACTTCTTCATTTGGGATTAGAATTTAGATTTTTTTTTCTAATTTAATCTTAAGTTTTTATAAATTTTATCATATGTTTAAAAATAAAAATGGATCAGAATTTAAGATTTAAACGGTTCAGTCACTGAAGAATTTAAAATATGATCGAATGAAATTAAGAATTTGAAGTTTAATTAAAAAATATATTATTATATAAAAAATTTATTTATTTATTTTAATTTATAAGAATTTATTAATTTATCAAAATTAATCTATTAATTAATAAACGGATTAATTTTTAACAATAAAAGTTATAAAGTAAATCAAACCAAAAAGTTAAAAACCAAACCTAATAATTGGACGATTTAAGGATTTTATGGCTGAATCGGTCGAACCGGATGAATTTTTTTAATCTTTAATTTTGATAATATTTAAATTAACCAATGTTTTAAAAACTAGATAAAAAATTAAACCGATAAGATAAGAGCATTAAGACTTCAAAAATTCAACCGAAATTATATTAAGTAGAATAGATAATTATAATTTCGATTTTTTAATTTAATCTTAAATTTTTATAAATTTTATCATATGTTTCAAATTTTAACAATATTTTAAAAAATGGATTGAAATTTAAACTAATAAGATAAAAAATTTAAGATTTAAATGATTAAGTCAGTATTAAACCGTTATAAATTGGTTAAATATTAAATAGAATTAAAGAATTTAAAATATGATAGAAAGAAATTAAGAATTTAAAAGTTAATTAAAAATATTATTATATAAAAATTAATTAATTAATTTTAGTTTATAAGAATTTATTAATTTATAAAAGTTAAAAACTGAACCTAAAAGTTAAACGATTCAAAAATTTTATGATTGAATTAGTCGAACCGGATAAATTTTTAATTATTAATTTTTAATAATATGTAAATTAACCAATATTTTAAAAATTAGATCATAAATTAAACCGATAAGAACTTTAAGACTTAAAAAATTAAACCGACATAAAATCTACTAAATATTAAGTAAAATAAATAATTATAACAAAATAAAAATTCATTTCTTTCTAGGACTACAAAAACAAATCCTTTTGTACTCACGGTTCGAAATCCTCCAACTTTTTGCGCGGAGCAAAAGGCTCATCGGCAACGCTACCGTACTCCTCCTCCGTCGTCGTCTCGTCCCAACTCTGAAACCGTTCCTTGGACGACTTACCAGAACCACCGCGTGAGGCGGTAGCCATCCCACCATTACTAAGTCCAGACATGCTACGCCAGCTTCCAGTATGTTGCTTGTACTTCGTCGAATCGGCCATCCTCTTACTACCACCGCCACCATCTTTAACCTCTTCATCATTCCAGTCCTTTAGATGTACCCTCGGCATCGAAAATCCTTGATTGTGCACCGACTGCTGCATACTCATTCCATGGGTGACACTAGAACCAGGGTATAGTTGCACCACAAGTACGGAACCTCGAGCGGATGTTGACATGGCTAGTAAATCGCCTATTGCACCTAGTTCAGGGAACTCGGACCAATCTAACAGCCCTTTTGTGAGGGGTGATATGATCCCTCCTTTTCCCACCACGTACAGATCAGGTTCAAACCCGGATTTCGGGTCCATTTCTTGCAGGGTTGAGACTATATCTTCATCGCTGTTCGCTACCTTTTCAACGTAGCTTATGTTTATCTCCGAAGCACACTTTAACCGGAACTCGCTCACAAAAGCATCGTCCAATCTCTGCTGTTCGTCGACATAGGAAGTTGTTGTTAGCAATCTGTTTGGGTCATTTGCTGGTAATGGAAGCTCTTGTGCATCGGTTTCTTCTATTTCATTCCCGGGGACAAATCTCAATACTTGCAATCTCACACATCGGCTTCCGGCCATCCTCCACGCGTATGATAATGCTTCACGATCATCAGGACCGCCAATGAACACCATGAGAACCTGTCTTGTTGTTTGGTCCGATTTTCCGTCCATGAAAGCTCCAAATCCTCTGTCTATAAAGATTCCAACAGTGCAAGGTGTGTTGGCCAACACATTTAAGTTTACGCCTCTAAACGAAGCTACACCATCTTCCTCCAAGCTTCCGTCTTCGTTAGGCAGCTTATGGAACGGTATTATCAAGAAAGCCACGTGCTTGTCCTCAGCCAGACTGCAAATATCTTCATGCATGGTGGAAAATGGGGATAGTGCTGTTAAGGACTGAATGTTAACAAGATCGTGCATGTCTGCGTAGGTTTGAAGTGCAATAACAATGTTCTCTGAGTAGCGATTTTGGCGATTATGTTGGTCGTGGACAATAAGCATGGCGGAGGCACGGCCCGTGAGTTCAACGAGGCTGAGGGCAAACACGTGGAGAGGGGACTGTCTTGTTGGATTGGAACATTCTAAGAGGTTGATCATGCCTGGAACATTTTTGAAGTCCTGGAAACAGGCAAGGATCCGAAACTCAGCATCAGTTCTTAAGTTCTGTATAGTCCTTCTCTTGTACTGGGATAGGCGCTTGTCAGGACAGTAAATGGTTCGGATAATGGATGGAGTTGCTCCGGTCATCAACAGAACAGCAATCACCATTGTTGCATAGTCTTGTCTTGACATGTACTGCTCGTCACAGAGAGATTATGCATTACAATCTGGTTAAGTACTAAACATTAATAACATTTGGGATTCAATGTATTCAAGCATCCTACCATTCTATCATAGCCAAGGTTAAGGACAAATATGGCCAAAATGCCTTTGGTGTTGCTGATGACTCCAAGAGCAAAGCATTCTGTATCTAATATCTTGTAGAAGTAAGGGAACAGAAAGGCGCTCAGGATCTTAAGCACAAAGGAGAAGATTACAACAATCACCGCTCTTCCCCATCTCTTTATAGCCCAAAAGTCGACTCTTATCCCGCAAGCAGCAAAGTATAAGGTCAAGAAATACCCAGAAATGAAGTTCTCAAATTTGTCCATTAAAATGCCAGCCAGCACCCTGTTTGGCATGATGAGCCCGAAAAGGAAAGCCCCAACAATGGACGTCATACCTAAAGACTCAGTAGCAGAAGCAAACACTGAAACAGCTGCAAGAACAGAGCACAGGTAGTGGTCGTTGAACTTGTCTTCACGAGACGTGTGTTTGATGATGTATGCAAGTGCTGGTTTGCCCACATAGAAGCAAAAGAATGCGAAGACTACGTTCAAGACGATGGCGAAAAATGCATTCAAGAACCCCAATTTCGCCGGTATCAAAATGGCAACAAGAACCCATGTTATAAGATCAGTGATAAAAGAAGATTGTGTGGCCAATCTTCCCATCTCGGTGTGGATAATCTTTAAGTTGGTTAAAACACGAGTAACAACAGGGTATCCTGTGATTCCCAGCGTTATAGCCCAAAAGAAGGCACCTTGGTAGGAGCATGTGTCACCAGCGTTCATGAAGAAGAAAAGGGCAATTCCGGCGACGAAGGGAATAACAACTCCGAGGAGGGCATGGATGAACACCAACTGATTAATCACAACGATTGATTTCATGTCCATCTCCAGACCAATCAAGAACATGTGACAACTCAAGGCCCAGTATCCTATAGTTTCTACTATAAATATGCTTCTCAAAGGGAACAACCGAGCAAAAAATTGCATCTTGCCCAAGGCTGTTGGCCCCAGTAATATACCACCCTGCACCGATTGTATAGAGCAGCTCGATTGGTTAATCACCCTCCATCGTTGAACAAGGAAACCAAAGATCAACCATACAATCTAAAACAAAACTGAATATATATCATAGCTTTTTATAGAGTCTTTGGTTTTTCCTATGCATATTTATATTTAACGAATAGAATGCAGGAAACTATGATGATGAAGAAATAATGTTATGAAAAGAAAGATGCTTACAAGAATATCAGGAACAATGTGAGGTACACGGAGAGGTCTGAGAATGTAGTACACGGCGGTAGTTACAGAAATGGAGAAGGTGAGCTGCATGGCTAAGATGGGCAGAGCTTGAGTCAAGGGGTTGTCGCTTTGCCAGATGCCATGTTCGGCGGTGATGTTAACAATATAACATGGTAACTTGGGAGTTTTTGATGAGTACCAGTTTTGCACAGCGTTGACATCCATCTTCTTCTTTTTTAATTGATCCTATGAATGACTGTGTGCATGCTCACAAGCACGATGACGGATGAGGGTGGCGAACGGAGGCCTTTAGAAAGGGAAAAGAAACAGAAAAGAGAAGGTGGAGAAAGATAAAACGGCAAGTTTTTGACTAGGAAAGGAAGCCATGACCACAGGTATTACCTTTTTTTAGAAGTTGTACAGTTCTTTCAATGGCTGTGTTAATTTATGCTATATAATTTACTAACGTAATTAGGGAAAATGAAGGTTTATGGATTGGCATTGGTCAGACCAGTGTAAGGTTTGGATACACTGTTCTCCATTGCCAACCATTATAGATCAACACGTACCGTTAGATATAAAGATCCTAAAGAGAAAATGGTTTCCATCAACAGGAAAAGCTAGAAGCCATTGACGCTCAACATCAACAATCGACCAATAATAACATAAGCTTTTCAGAGCTGTTGTTGTCCCCCGAAATCGACGTTGGTAGGATTAATGCCCGATGTTTCATTTGCAATGGTGGCAAAGGGGTACGTATAACTATTCATAGGATAAACACCAACATCATTCATAGGAGGAACTGACACCGAAAACGGAGCTTCATAAACCGGCGGCCGCCTCGCGTCAACGACTGTCCTTAGACTGTTCTCAATATCCCCTAATGCGGCGTGGAGTTGAAACAGCTCTTGAACGTCAAACTCCTCCATGCCACCACTCCACCAACCTTTTGCTTCTACTCCAGTCACCCGTTGTTTAACCTCTCTGCTCCTTCTGCTCTCGAACTCCACCTCCTTGACAGCCTCGTTGTAGAGCTGGATCAGTTGGTCTATCCTCATTTGGCGGTGTGCGTCGAGGATGGACTGTGTCTGCTCGTCGTTTGGTGTTGGAGCTGGTTCTCGGCCTAGGAAGCGAGTAGCAGCTGCGTCAAGAGAAGGATGGCCATAGGAGTAAAGCTTACCTGAAGGTGAATACAAGCCAACTGCGACTTGTGAGCCAGTGAGAGTGACCAAATCGCTGGCCTTCTTAAAAATTCCATTTCGACGTTTGGAGAAAGAAACAAGCCTGTTATTCTCGTCCTCTATTCTTTTGATTTCGATCTTCTGCTTGCCTTTTGTGACTCTCTGGCTTGCCATTGCCATTGCCATTGCCAACCAAACAAACTTTCAATGATAAGAAAAAGGAATATGACTCATTTGGTTTTATTTTAAAAGGCTTCTATTTATAGGATGTGGCAACCCTAATGAAATTGTGAAATGGGTTAAGTATTAGAAAATCAAATTCATGTTTCTAAGAAAGATTTTGGAAAAGGGTTTTCAGATTTACACTGTATTTATGATGCATGAAGAAATGCATTAATCATCATAAGTTATTGGTAATTTGGAATGGTTTGACAGATAATATCTGACTCAAGCAAAGTTATAAGACAACTAAGATTTTTCTTTTATGGTTATTTAATTAAGTTAAGTTACATTTTTTGTTTGGTTTTTAACTTTTTATTTGATTTATTTTAATAACTTTTGTTGTTAAAAATTGATCAATTTATTAATTAATTATTCAATTTTTATTAATTAATAAGTTTTTTTAAACCAAAACAATTCAATTAATTTTGTTTAATAGTCTATTTTTAATTAAATTTTAAATTTTTCGATAAATAATGATAAATCTTTTTTAATTATATTTTAGATTATTTAATTTTATTCAATATTTAACCAATTTTTATAGTAGTTTAATATTGATTGAATCTTTTAAACTTTAATTCTCTTGTATTACCTATTAACTTTTTATCTAATTTTAAATAATTGGTAATAACAACCAAAAGAAACTCTTCTTATTTACTACTTCTTGTCAAAATTTTAAATACAAAACACGTGTTCTAAGGAGCACGTAGGTCAATTGTAGAACGAGATCCTCTATTCTTATTAGGGTGTTCCAGTTTTGTGTTATTTAATTTTGTCCATACATTTGTGTGGATCCCATATAAACATATGGAAAAGATTTAATGAAACAAAATAGGAATTGATTAACGAATAGAGGATATGTTCCGTTAATTGCATATTTAGGACATAATAACCTTAATTTTATGTCTGGATTACTTGTATGTTATTTGTCATCTGTTTCTATTTCATTAACCCTTAAACTCTTTTATTTGAGTACATGGTTCATTTTGTTACATTTTGAGACTTATTTATAGAGAACAAAACAACAAACAACAAAATCTACCAGAAAATTGAACACATGAAGTTTAGAAGGGTCTAGTCACCGAGAATAAATCCCAAATAAAATTATAAAGGATCTATATTAACTTTTGTTCTTTTCTATGTCTTGCATTGTGAGAAAGGTCTAATTTCGGCCAATTCTAAAATTCTTTTTATAAATTCTTCTATTGTTAAGCTTATAATCAACCTGTTCACAAACACAAGCATATACTAAAAACAGAAAAATGAGTTACCATAGATGTTTGGCAGGTACTAAAAGGTTATAAAAAAATGTAACCATATCTAGAATAAGTAAAAGTGTAACTACTCATAATTAGAAATTATTATACTAATCAATTCGACTCTTTATTAAGAAATAATATCCTATAGTTATAATTACTATAAATTTTTGTAAAATTAAACCCAAAATTTGCCAACTATATGCTAATTTTGTTCTAAAATGCACGATTTATGAATATAAATGATAAAAAATACTAAATTTTGATTAAAAAATATGTACACGCAACTTGAAGTATTCTATTTAAACCGAACAATGTATAAGTTTTTCGATGTAAGATTTATTAGATTCAATACTTTGCAATTTATGATTCAAATTTAGTTTTAGGAACTATATTCTTATATTATAAGCTCTTTACTGTAAGGTGAGTGAATTCATAATTTATACTTAAAGAATTATCACATTAGATGTTTGAGATACTTTTTATTAGATGATGTAGAATATATATGCCTCTATTTTGTGATGATACCATTATTACTTATATGAAAAAGTATTATAAAAATATTATATCGAAGTATGTTAGATTTGCACTATTATTATTAGTTGAAATTATTTAAAGAAAGGCAAATATTAATCATGATATCATCATCATATGATTTGTATTGAATATAATAAGTTTCGAAGCCTTACAACACAACATCAAAGTGAAAAGTCACAACAACTTCAAAGACATTGGAGTTAATCATCCACTAGCATTCTCAAAACCTGGAAGAAAGGCTTGTGCAGCTACAGCATTAGTACTGAAGGAAGCATACAACAAAGAAGAAGCTCTATTTCGTCCTCTCATAGGCAATTCTTTGCAGTTTGAATTGGAGCTCTTTAAAAGCAGCCTCCAAGCGGATAAGCTCAAGCTCGTTAAGTTCCTGAACATTTGCGCTCCACCAACCCTTAGTTTCTATCCCATTGACTTTTTGTTTAAGCTCAAACTCTTTCTTTCTATCCATTTCCTGCTGGTGTATTGAATGATTATATTGGTTATTAAGTTCATCAATCCTCATCTGTCGATTTGCCTCGATGATAGATGTTGTGCCATCATTATTAATGGGGTTTGGAGCATGACCAAGAAAACGATTAGCAACTGCTTCAATGGATGGATGAGCAAAAGAAAATGGCT
>JANVCQ010000002.1:41042956-41054570 GCA_025531925.1 Erythroxylum plowmanianum | reverse complement strand
TGTTCTAGGCAGTACCACCAGGCCTTGCAATCTGAATTGGGGAGATTTTCTGAAAGTATTTAAGGAAAAATATATGCCCAAGATCTACATAGATAGAAAGAAGAAAGAATTTATGGATTTGAAGCAGGGCAATATGACTGTAGCAGAGTATGAAGTGAAATTTATTGAACTAATGGGTTATGCCACCACCTTGGTTCTTAATGAGGAAGATAAGTGTAGGAGGTTTGAAGATGGCCTAAATATGGGAATCCGGATGAGGCTAGCTATTTCTAATCTGGGAAATTTTTTGAAATTACGAGCTGCCTCGATCTGTATTGAACAGTTGTTGAAAGATAGTCAGATTGAGCACTGATCTAAGTTGAGACATAAGAGGCCCAGTGATTCTCAGGGAGATTCTAGCAAAAGGTTCAGTAAGTGATAGAACTAAGCTTTCAGGACACCGACTGGATCTAAACAGTCGGGATTCAGACAAAGAGGTAACTTTGTACAGTTTGGGAATAACAGAAGTACAGTATCGGGTCAGTTGCTAGCTTGTGAACAATGTGGGAATAAACACAGTGGTGAATGCTTAAGATTGGCAAGAGCTTGTCTTCGGTGTGACTCACTTAATCATCTGATCAAGGATTATTCTGTGATGTCTAGAGCACAGTATGGTGGGAGAGGAAGTATGGCAACAGAACCCATTGTTTAGCAGAGCCGAGCTAGTGAGACTTGACAGAGAGGCCATGGTAGAGGCAGGATGAGTTCTAAGAATATTACTGGGAGAACTGAGGTGCAAAGTAATCAACCGCAGTCTCAGGCTAGAGTATATACCATGATGAGGCAAGAGGCTCAAGAGCCTCCAAATGTCATTGCAGGTGTGTTAACACTATTTACTTTTGAGGTTTATGCATTACTAGATCCTGAATCTACACATTCATTTATCACATCGCATATGGCATCCAGATTGCATTGTGATAGAGAGATACTAAGATGTGGATTAGAGGTGAGTACACCGATAGGTAGTGCCACCGTGATTGGGGAGGTTTGTAAGAAGTATTTTATTTCAATTGATCAAGCAGAGTTAGAAGCAAACTTGATTGTATAACAGTTAAAGGAGATAGATATTATTCTAGGCATGGATTGGCTCACTGCTTATAGGGCCATCATGAACTGCTATATGAAGGAAGTAATTTTAGAGTCTCCTAATCAGCTGAGAACAGCATTCAGAGGTATTAGCCAAATAATGTCAGCCAGACTGATTTCATTTGTGAGTGCTTTGAAGTTACTGTATGGTGGTTGTGAGGCTTATCTGGCCTAGGTGATTGATACTTGAGTTGAGCAGAGTGTACAAGATATTTCTGTGGTTAAGGAATTCTTAGACGTGTTTCCCACTGATAACTTGGTTTGCCTTCAGATCGAAAAATATAGTTCACGATTGACTTAGTTCCAGGTGCTACTCCTATATCCATTCCTCTGTATAGGATGGCACTTGTGGAACTAAAGGAGTTGAAGATTTAGTTTTAGGAACTGTGTGAGAAGGGATTCATTAGACCTAGTGTTTCACCCTAGGGAGCTCCAATATTATTTGTAAAGAAGAAAGATGGTAGTTTGAGATTGTGTATTGATTATAGGTAACTCAATTAGGATATAGTGAAGAACAAGTACCCATTGCCTAGAATTGATGACTTATTTGATCAATTTCAGGGAGTTCAAGTGTTCACTAAGCTCAATTTGAGGTCTGGGTATTATCAGCTAAAGATAGCAAATGCTGATGTACCAAAGAGTACTTTCAGAATTAGGTATGGGCATTTCGAGTTCTTAGTAATGTCGTTTAGGTTAACTAATGCCCCAGTTGCATTTATGGCATTGATAAATAAGGTGTATCATCCTTACCTGAATCAGTTTGTAATTGTATTCATTGATGATATTTTGGTATATTCAAAAAGCAGTGAGGAACATGTTGAACATCTAAGAATGATTTTACAGATTATGAAAGAAAAACAATTGTATGCCAAATTCAGTAAATGTGAATTTTGGTTGAATCAAGTGGTATTTTTGGGTCACATAGTAACTGGGTATGGTATTCAGGTGGATCCAATGAAGATAGAGGTAGTAATGAGATGGGAGACTCCGAAAAATGTGTCAGACATCTGAAATTTCCTAAGATTGGCTGGATATTACCAAAGGCCTGTCGAGAGATTCTCTTTGATCTTGTCCCCTCTAACTAAACTTCTAAGGAAGAATTTGGCATTTAGATGGAATGACAAGTGTTAGAGAAGCTTTGAGGAATTGAAACATTAGTTAACTACAACACCAGTATTGACTATTCCATCGAGATCTGGTGGATATGTAGTAATAGTGATGCGTCACATCAACGACTGGGATGTGTATTGATGTAGCATGACAAAGTGATAACATATACATCGAGACAATTAAGATCTCATGAGATGAATTATCCAGTACATGATTTAGAGCTTACAGGAGTTATCTTTGCTCTAAAGATTTGGAGACATTATTTATATAGTGAGACATTTCAGATATATACTAATCACAAGAGGTTTGAGATATCTGCTGAGTTAAAAAGAGTTAAACATGAGACAGAGGAGATGGATTGAGTTATTAAAAGATTATGACTGCACGATTAAGTATCATCCGGGGAAAGCAAATATTATGGCTGATGCACTAAGTAGAAAGTCATATAGCAGTGTAGCTCAGATTCAGATATCGAGGTTACCAAGCCTGATTTAGTTAAGAGCTTTGAATGTGGAGTTGAATCTCGAGCATAATGAATCATTGACAGCCACATTAAAACTGAAACCAATATTGCATGATAGAATTTGTAGAGTTCAGAGTGATGATCTTGAGATGATGAAACCGATTGAGAAAGTTAAGATGAATTCAGATTCTGACTTTGAATTGAGAGATGAAACATTATGGCTAAAGCAGAGACTGTGTGTGCCTAATGTCGATGATCTAAGGAAGGAAATTCCAGAGGAAGCTCATATGGCTACTTATGCTATGCATCCTGGTACGACCAAGATGTATAATACATTGAAGCAACATTTCTGGTGGTCTAGAATGAAGAAGCAAGTGGTGGAGTATGTTTCTAAGTGTATGACATGCCAGCAGGTTAAAGCTGAGCATCAGGCTCCAGTAGGGAAGCTACATTCGTTGCCTGTTTCGGAGTGAAAATGGGAACGAATTATCGTGGACTTTATTATTGGATTGCCTAAGACTCCGAGGCAAAATGATGCGATATGGGTTGTGGTGGACTGATTAACTAAGTTGGCTTATTTTATACCAATACGGGAGAACAATACACTAGACTAGTTAGCCCGGAGGTATGTGACTGTGGTTGTGAGATTGCATGAGGTTCTTGTGTCCATTGTATTGGACAGGGATCCTAGATTCACTTCAAGATTTTGGAAGAGTTTGCAGTCAGGTATGGGCACAAAGCTATATTTTAGTACTGCATTCCATTCTCAAATAGACGGACAGAGTGAGAGAATTATCAAGACTGTTGAGGATATGCTTAGAGCATATGTATTGGAGTTTCAGGGAGCTTGGGATCAATACATAGCACTGATTGAATTTGTATATAATAACCATTATCATAGCAGTGTCAGAATGGCACCATATGAGGCACTATATGACAGAAAATGTCAATCGCCTCTATATTGGGATAAAGAAGGTTTGAGAACGATAGAAGGCCCTGAATTGATCCAAGATACTATAGATAAGGTGAAACTGATCTGGAGTCGAATAAAAGTGGCTCAAGATAGATAGAAAAGTTATGTGGGTCAACATTGTCAAGATATGGAGTATAGTGTCAGAGACAAAGTATTTCTGAGAGTATCACCTTGGCGAGACATATTGAGGTTTAGCAAAAAGGGCAAGTTGAGCCCAAGATATATTGGTCCTTATGAAATTCTTGAGAGAATTGGACCTTTGGAATATCGATTAGCCTTACCTACTGAGTATGCTCAGCAAGTATAGGTCTGATCCAACACATGTGTTACTGGCTCAGGATATTGAAGTTACTAGTAATCTGAGCTATATTGAAAAGCCAGTTCAGATAGTTGGGTATCAGATAAAACGATTGAAGAATCGAAAAATTGCAATGGTAAAAGTTCTATGGCACAATCATTCGAGTAAAGAAGCAACGTGGAAAACTGAGGAGCATATGAAAAAGGCATATCCCCACTTGTTTCCTCATTCAGATAAGAATTTCGAGGACGAAATTTCTTAAGGAGGGGAGAATTGTAACATCCCATGTTTGAGGCTAAATCTCGTAATAGTACATTGAGTGTACTCTGAGAAATTATAAATACATTGCATGCTCATGCATCATTGTATATTCACACACATTTGAATATTTATTTTTGATACATTAAAATAATTGTACATGCATTCATTGATATTTTCCAGGTATAATTGATTTATGAATGCGATTAACTTGTGAATTCTGGATTATTTGCATTAAAAAATTATTTGGAGACTATTATTATTATTTCATAATTTTTGGTGAATTTTAGGAAATTTCTAAAAATTTGGGGTATTTTTGGACTAGGAAAAATAAGAGATAAATAGACTAATAGCATTGTGACATGTGACAGCTCAAATAAGTGACAAATGTATTGCATGCAAGAGGACATGCAACAAGTGATTTTGAGGAGGAAAATATATGTAGCTTTCTTTCTTTCTCTCGTTGTTTTCTTCACCAAAAGAACACTGGTTACCAAAACTATTTTTCCTTGCTCATCCACCGAAACATCAGCTGTGCAATTTCTGTGTCATTGATTCACTATTACTGCTGAGAAGGATGGCTGAATCAAGTAAGTTGTGGTTTTAGTTTTTTTAGATACTATAATTGATTATGATGATGTTTTACTAGTTGAAAATGAGTTCATGCATGAATTGAGAAAGTTGAGTAGTTTCGATGTTAAAGAAGAGTTGATAATAATTTGCTGGAAACCTTGTTGAGTCGTGATTTTTGATGATATTTTAACATTGTAAAGGAATACATGTATGAGTAAGAAGTGTAGTTAAGGTGAATGAAGGTTGAAAGTATGGATATGTTGTTTCTACATATGTGAGGATCAATATATCTTAAGATAGTATTGGAATGAGTTTTGAGCTTGAAAAATCAATGAAACTGTGTTTAGAAAGGGTGTAGAAAAATATGGAAGTGCAGAAGTTATATAAAAAACAGTAGCGAGAGAAAGTGTATGTGTAGTTTTGGATTTTTGATGTTTGAATTTAGTCTTGAATCTTGAGTTATTTTTATAGTAAGTTGACTTGGAATGGGAGTAGAAATGTCAGAGTATAAATTAGAGATGATGGGATAAGTGGAAGAGAGGAAGAAGAGTGAAGAAATCTACAGTTTATGGTGAAGAAGAAGAGATCTACATTTTAGAGAGAGAAGAGAAAAGGAGTTGCATCCGTAAGTTTTCCCAAAACCAAACTGTGTTAATTCTTTTAGCCACAACTTTGTCATCCGATCTCCAAATTGTTGGAGTGAGCTGTACATTCTTGTAAAAGGAAAGATAGCGTATCCATAAATCTCTGATTTATAGGGATATAGCAATTATTTTTAGTATAGCATTTATTAGAATCCCTGCAATTTCTCTATATCTTCTCTGTATATAAACATAGCCTGTTATGGGAAATAAAATGGAGAAAAAGAACATTTCTTTTATCATGGTATCAGAGCAGGATCTTAGAATCTGTGTTATATCCAAGCCTTAACCTCCAAAGAAACCTTAACCAGCAGCCATGGAATTCACCGAGATTGAAGAACAAAGTGGTTCTCGGACAGAGTCCACACTAGAAGACCTGACAACAAAAAAGACAGAAATCCTCACCAGAAATGAAACCAAAACTCTTGCGACAAACCATGAAAATCCTCACCCACAGATTTGCATTAAGCTAAATGACACCAATTATGCCTTATGGTCCCAGATTCTTAAGACGTATATCTCAGGGAAAGACAAACTGGGATATATTAATGGAGAACTTCAACAACCTAGACAAACTGAACCAACTTTCAGAAAATGGAGGACTAAGGATGCGATCGTAAAAGGATGGATAATCAATGCAATGGATCCAACCTTAATTAGCAATTTTATTCGCTTTCCTATTGCAAAAGATGTGTGGGATGCTATTGCAACTACATACTTTGATGGAAATGATACCTCTTAAGTATATGATCTACGAAGGAAAGTCACAAGGATGAGACAAGTTGGGGGATCCATTGAAAAATACTACAACGATCTCCAAGGTTTGTGGAGAGAGATCGACTTTCGAAGACCAAATCCAATGGAGTGTGTGCTTGATATACAAAAGTATAACTCAATCACACAAGAAGATAGAGTTTATACATTCCTTAATGGCCTTGATGACAAGCTTGATAATATTTGGGCTGATGTACTACAAATGAAGCCATTTCCCACAGTGGAACAGGCCTATGCTCATGTTCGTAGAGAAGATATCAGACAGACAGTAATGATGACAGGCATGGAGAACACAAATGGTGCTATTATGATTTCCAAAGGAGGAGGATCGGGACAGCATCAATCACTATCAAAAACTGGGATCTTGTCCATGAATATTGGAAAACAAGCTATGAACCTCAAGTCTAAGGTGCAAACAGAAGGTTGTGCTCATTGTGGAAATGCAAAACATACTCATGAAACTTGTTTCAAATTACATGGTTACCCAGAATGGTGGAATGAACTCAAGGCTCGAAAACAATGTGATGCTGCTGGAGGTTCTGGTAAAGCTGCTCTAGTTACTACTAAGCCAAAATTGCACCTCGATTCACATGAAGAATCTATAAATGTTTCAACAACTCTCCAAGATCAAGGTAATCGTGGTCTAGCATTACTTAGTCCTAACAAATGTCATGATGAACACTGGATTATCGACTCTGGTGCAACAGACCACATGACATTTGACTCAAATGATTTCTCGAATACAACTCGACCAAGGCGAAAAGACATCACTAATGCAAATGGTGTTGTGCATCCAATAACAAGAGTAGGAATTGTTGATTTATCACCTTCACTCCCTTTGTCTCATACTTTACTGGTCCCATCACTTGCAAATAAATTATTATCTGTTGGTCAGATCACTTCTTGTCTTATATTCCACTTTTTGTCTTATCCAGGATATTCTCACCAAGGAGATCATTGGGCGTGGTACTAAGAGAAGGGGATTGTACTATGTGAACAATTTCAACTTAGGAAGAGCCAACAGTATGTCTCATTCAAATGATGACAAAGAGAAGCAAATCCATCTATGGCATTGTCGACTGGGGCATCCATCATTTAGTTATATGAGGCACTTATTTCCTGATTTGTTTTCAAATGTAAGGGAGTTGGACTTCAAATGTGAGACATGTATTTTAGCCAAAAGTCACAGAGTTATCTAGTGTTGAAGCAGAACTTCGAGGAATGGCTAAAAGAATGTGTGAACTCCTATGGCTCAAGAAGTTACTAATAGAAATCAACTTTGCTCCTAATTCTGAAATGAATCTATTTTGTGATAACAAAGCAACAATTGACATCTCGCAGAACCCAGTCCAACATAATCGTACTAAGCATGTAGAAGTGGATAAACATTTCATCAAACAAAATCTAGATGAAATAATAATTCAATTTTGCTTTGTCAAATCGAAAGACCAGTTAGTGGACATTCTCACGAAGGCTCTTTCATGACAAGATTTTCACAACTCATTCAAAAAGTTGAGCATTCAAGACATCTATGCATCAACTTGAGGGGGAGTGTTGGAGTGAGCTGTACATTCGTGTAAAAGGAATGATAGTGTATCCATGAATCTCTGATTTATAGGGATAGTAGCAATTATAGGGATATAGTAATTATTTTTAGTATAGCATTTATTAGAATCCCTGCAATTTCTCTGTATATAAACATAGCCTATTACGGGAAATAAAATGGAGAAAAAGAACTTTTCTTTTATCACAAATGACTTGAAAATTGAACCAATACACTCCTAAGACATTGATTTTCCTCCCCATGAAAATGTAGAGCTATCTGAACTGATTTGAAAAAGGATTGAGTTAATCAAAGTGAGAGCATGTATTGGAATATTATAAACTGGAGATATTATATAAAACATGCTTCGATATTTTGATTATAACTTCATCCGTAGAGCTCCAAATGAGTTAATTTTTAATTCAAAATAAACTAGAAACATTTGGCTACAAATTTCAAGAAGAAATTGAACTTGAATTATTTCTTAAGGGTCTTGAAATTTAGCTTGAAATTGAGTCTTGGCTTAAGCTGTAGCACTACCAGGGATAGAAATCATATCCTGTTGTCATTGAATAAATTGTATTGATGTAGGCCGAATCAGATAAAGGTGTCTTCACAAAAGTTATAGCTTATTCTCTTAGTTTTCAATTGATATAAAGTTTGTAATTTTTGGATATTGGAATTGAGAGATATGATTTATACAACTTGAATTTTAACCATCCAATTATGTAGCCGCACTAATATCACGTGTAACAAGTAATCAGAGCCTTAATTTTTATCATAGATCGAGCGTGAAAGGGAAATAACTAAAAAAATGCGAAAATATCTTATTTCAGTTTCATCACTTTAAAATGAGTTTTTCAAAGTTGAAACAAGTTCGAATCCTTCGGCATCTTCATGAGAGTTACTTATTGCAACATGTTGAAGCCTTTATATAGCTTTTTGTATATATGATCCATATTGATCAGAATCCATTTTTCTCACTGAATATCAACCCATTAATTTAGACCCTTTATTGAATTACTTTATTATCTTTATCCAAATCAAATACAATTCGCTTAACCATAAATTTATTAAAATCATTAAAATGTAATTTATTATTTTCCACTTCATAGGAAAATATCTAACATGAGTTCCACTTAATGTTAGTTCCAAAAGATAGGATTTTCACATACAACAAGATGCCAATATAATAATTTGGTAGTTCTGCTCAACAAAATCAACAACTGTGTAGTTCTTCTCAGTTTATATGCTACTGCTAGTGTATCCTTATTATTGTCTTCCATGAAGCCTAACTAGCTCTCTCCCTCTTGAACTTGGCGACATAGAGCGATAACCATTCAGAGTTCTATCTGATGCTTTGACCATGTAGTTTCTATGGTGACACCTCAACGATTCATCAAGATAGAAGTTAAAACTTCCATCACGTGTTTTTGATGCATGATTAATGCGGTTGCCGGGTTCAATAGAGTCTTCACTTCTGAAATTGATTATCCTAGGTGTTGGAACATAACGTAAAAATTTATCTCTATCTATGTTGAAAAGAGCATTCTCATGCTGCAGTAAACAGGAATACCCTTAAGTTGCTGAGAGCTTCGTGTTTCTTGCACGTGTCTTTCCCATTTTTGCATATGCATTTGTTTAATAGGACCACCCGGATTATTAACTTCACTTCCATATTTTAAAACAGCATGTTTATACACATTAGAGACACCCTCAGTTTCTGATGCAGAACGGAAATTATGAATGGAACAAGAACGTTTAGACTCTGTTCAGGAGTTTAATCAATGTCGTTTGAGTGGACGAAAAGATGAACAAGAACGACAAGCGATCTTGAAAGAAAGGCAAAGCCAAATTCTGGAATGAAATTTGTGATCCGAAAAATTAATCATGTTCAGAAAACATAAATAAGGCCTATTTATAATGGCCAAAAACCCTAATTCGAATCCTAACAAGATTAGGAAAATAAAAGATCGAAAAATAGCAAAATAGTCATTTAAAAAAATGCAAAATTGGGCCTCTAAACAGTGGAATTGGGCCCTTGAACGCAAGATTTAGGCCTTTTTTTACATCCTGCCGCAAACCTTACCGCAGTCAAGATCTTCCATATAATCCAAAGCTAACCAGTCCGCATCATTCCCTTCCACTTGTAAAGAACTCAACTTTGAGTTACCATCATCAGGGTGATAAAGATAAAGATTCGTCACGTTAAACGTCTTGGATATCTTCATATGATCTGGAAGCTCAAGAACATAAGCATTGTCATTGATCTTCTGAATTATATTGAAAGGATCAATCTTCTTTGGATCCAGCTTTTGCTTTCCTCCTCCATATTCCTTATTCAAGTACACCATAACTTGATCACAAACCTTGAAGGACTGGAAACGTCTATGCTTGTCAGCAGCAATCTTGTACTTTTCATTGGACTCCTTCAGGTTCTGCCTCACCTGTTTAAACATATCAACATGCTGGTTGGCCAAATTGTTAGCTGCAACACTAAGAAGAACACCTACAGGAAGTGCAATAAGGTCAACTGTCTGTGTTGGAGCCTTCCTGTAAACAATGTCAAAGGGAGTCTTCTTAGTAGAGCTGTTGACAGAACTATTGTAAGCAAATTCGGCTTGAGAAAGAACAAGATCTCAAAAAGTCTTCTTATCGCTGCATATGCAACGTAATAGATTGCCAAGCGTGTGGTTCACCACTTCAGTCTGTCTGTCAGTTTGAGGATTTACCATGCTACTGTAACGAAGTTCAGTCCCAAAACGCTTCCACAGAACAGTCTAAAAATGAGCAAGAAATTTCACATCTCAGTCAGAAGTAATTGTTCTAGGTATGCCATGCAAACGAACAATCTCCTAGAAAAACAGTTTGGCAACATGAGATGCATCACTAGTCTTCTCGCAAGGAATAAAGTGTGCCATTTTCGAAAACCTATCAACTACCACATAAATAGAGTCAGAACCACATTGGGTATGTGGCAAACTAAGAATAAAATCCATTGACAAGTCTTCCCAAGGATGATCCAGAATAGGCAATAGGGTGTATAATCCTGTGTTTTGCGAATGACCCTTCTGTGTTTGACAAACTCGACATTTCTGAACCATCTTCCCTGTTTCTCTCTTCAGCTGTATCCAATAGTAACGCTCTTCCAACCCTGCAATAGTCTTGTCACGACCTAGATGACCACATTCATGAATTTCTTGAATCAACAATTCTTGCAATGAGGAACGAGGAATACACAACCTGATTCTTTTGAAGAGAAAACCTTCATGTATCATAAACCCATCAGTAGGTTCACGATTATGTACTTGCTGCCATATCTCTGCGAAATATACATCCTCAGCATTAAGATCCTTCAGATACTCAAATCCCACGACCTTTTGACTCACTGTAACCAATAAAATTGCTCTTCTACTCAATGCATCTGCGACCTTATTTTGTAACACCAGCCTTGTATTTGATGATATAATTAAAAGCTCGCATATAGGCTGCCCAACGTACCTACATCTTGTTTGCATGCTTCTAAGTCGGCAGATGAATTAATGATTTATGATCTGTATGGACAATGAACACTCACCCCATAAGATAATGTTCCCATGTCTTGAAAGCTCAAAAAACTGTATAAAATTCCTGCTCATAAGTAGCCCACTTCTGCCTAGCTTCATTCAACTTTTCACTAAAAAATGTAACGAGCCTACCACATTAAGATAAAACACCTCCAATTCCAACACCACACACATCACAATCAACCTTAAACAGTTTATCAAAATCGAGTAAAACAAGAATAGGAGCAGAAGTAAGCTTATCTTTAATCTCCTCAAAGCTTTTGTTGGCGGCTTCAGTCCATTTAAATTTC
>JANVCQ010000002.1:41010722-41022171 GCA_025531925.1 Erythroxylum plowmanianum | reverse complement strand
CATAAATCATATATAAATTATGAATTATATGTAAATTATTCATGCTCATTCAATTCTTGAATATAATAATAACCACATAGATGAAACGAATAAATTACTTATCTTGAGTGAAATTCATCTTGATGTAGAAAGAAAACTTTTAACGATCACAAACTAGTTTCTCTCTCTTAACCATGTTTTTTTTAACAAATAGAAAAAATAGTCTTTTGCTTAAACCCAAACAAAGCTCCAGGTTTTGATGGGGTAATGGTCTCTTCCTCCATAAGATATGGGATACCCTAAAACCTCAAGTTTGTAATACTACCCTAAAGCTGTTCTTTAAGGGTAAAATGCTTAAAGTTTGGAATAAAACCTATATTTACTTAGTCCCTAAAACTAGAAACTCATCTTCTTAGGAAGATTACAGGCCAATACTATGTTATAATACACTCTACAAAATTATTGCCAAACCTTTAGCCAACAAGTTAAAGTTAGTGCTTCCTCATATCATTAATCCAGCCTAGGATACTTTTGTGCAAGATAGATCCATTGGTGACAACATCATCTTAGTCTAGGAGCTATTGAAAAACTACCATAGGAGAGAGTCTGGTAAGATTGCACCATCAAAATAGATCTACAAAAAGCATTTGATTCTATTACATGGAGCTTTATCATGGTGTTGTTGTTATATATATATATGGAGTACACCCGTGCTCTGATGGTGATTCAAATCCGATATAAATAATTTTTTGTTTGAAAATGTATTTAAAAAAGAGAATTTGATATATTTTGACTAAAACATGAATAGAAATATATCAAATGGTTCAAGATCCATGAATTTATAATATTATATAACATGGTTTAATTCGTCAAAAAAAAAACATGGTTTAAAAACCGTTCTCTATACATTCAAAGTCATTTAATAATACAAACAAACTAAGAACAATGATTAATTATATGTTCTTACATGATAATTCAACTTGAAAGATGTGCTATATTTTATAATTAAACCCGATTTAGTTTATCCTTCTATATTATAAAAATTGGAGTTACTTTTATTATATTATAAGATTTTTCAAATAATATAAGTTTGATATAAAAAATTAATATTAAATATTAAATAATCTATAGTAATTAGTAATTAATTTGATAAATATAAGCTTTTAAAATTAAATTAAAGTGACTAGTAATTATAGCTGTAATTAATTTTTTAATTAAAATAAAGCGAAGAGATTCTGTACAAGAAGCAGATTTGAAAGGTTGAGAGAAAAGAAGATCGAGCAGCTGAACAGGAAAGAAGTCGTTTCCATTGATCCTAACGTTAATATCATATATTTCTATTGGAAAGTAATGATGGAACTTTTAGTTCAAATTGATTTTTTGGTTGAGATTCTAATAAGAATAGACCTTAATGATTATGAAAAAACATGGATCCGCTTAATGTTATCTTATGTTTGAAATTGAAACACAAGATAGCTATCTAATGCTATACATATATGAATAATGATGCATGAAGATTGAAAATCAGAAAGATCATAACTGGGATAGTCCAGATTTCATAGATGATAACAAAAACGAAAGATAGTCGTAATACAATCAGAAAGATCATAATGGGATAGTCTAGATTTCGTAGATAATAACGAAAACAAAGATAGTCGTATATGCACTCTATAAAAAGCAGGGTGTGCATGTGTGTACCGCATGCCTTCGATCATCAGAAATAATCAAACACTGGCCATTGCAAAAATGGCTGCATCCATTACCACGACCTTCATCTATCTCTTCACTGTTTTCTTGCTTTATTCAACCATTGAAGCGAGACAGGATTTTGCAACACCTACAGGTTCAAATTTCACTTATGTTTGTGATCCCAAGAGGTATGCTTTCCTGGGATTGAATATGGCACAGTTTCCATTCTGTGACTCGTCCCTTCCCTTTGAGGTTAGGGCCAGGAATTTGGTCAAGCATATGACACTGAAAGAAAAGGTCAATCAACTTGGAAACAATGCGGAAGGGGTTACGAGATTAGGGCTACCTAGATATGAATGGTGGTCGGAGGCTCTTCATGGTGTGTCCTATGTAGGTCCAGGAACTTTCTTCGATTCTGTTGTTCCTGGAGCAACAAGCTTCCCCCCAGTAATCCTCACCGCAGCTGCATTTAACGAATCATTATGGAAAAACATTGGAGAGGTAAATTGAGTTTGCAGTCTTTGATTTCATATGCTCTCTAAATACCTTTTCTAATTTTAAATTATACCGTTTTGCAGGTTGTTTCAACAGAAGCAAGGGCTATGTATAACCTCGGTCGTGCTGGACTAACGTTCTGGAGTCCTAACGTCAATGTAGTGAGAGATCCCAGATGGGGAAGGGCCCTTGAAACGCCTGGTGAAGATCCATTTGTTGTTGGAACCTACGCAACAAACTATGTCAGAGGGCTTCAAGATGTTGAAGGAACTGAGGAACATCAAGATTTGAACACCAGACCTCTCAAAGTTTCATCATGTTGCAAGCACTACGCTGCCTATGACGTCGACAACTGGAAAGGAGTCCAACGATATGACTTTGATGCTAGGGTCCAAGAACGAGATATGGTTGAAACCTTCCTTCGACCTTTCGAAATGTGCGTGAAGGATGGCGACGTGAGCAGTGTTATGTGCTCTTATAATAAAGTGAACGGAATACCATCATGTGCTGACCCTAAACTCTTAAACCAAACCGTTCGAAGAGATTGGAATTTACATGGGTAATGATTATTCATTTCTATATATGATTTTATTGTATTGACTTTGCAGCATGCCAGTATGTTGAACTATGCTTCTTCTTAATCATCAGGTACATAGTATCTGACTGTGACTCCGTTGAAGTCATGCTCCATGCCCAGCATTGGCTAGGTGACGCACCAGAGGATGCAGTTGCGCAAACACTCAAAGCAGGTAAGTGAATTCATTTGTTTGGATATTAATGGAATGAATACTTTTGACGAATTTTCTTTCTTTGTTTATTAACAGGTTTGGATTTGGACTGTGGAAAGTTCTATCCCTCATCAACTGAAAGTTCAGTAAGACAAGGGAAAGTTAGGGAGGAAACCATAGACACTTCTTTGACTTATCTCTACGTTGTGCTCATGAGGTTGGGCTTCTTTGATGGAAGTCCACAGTACGAGTGTCTTGGGAAAAAGGACATATGCACTGCAGAAAGTATAGAGCTTGCTACCGAAGCAGCAAGAGAGGGAATTGTCCTTCTTAAAAACGATGATCAAACTTTGCCACTGAAGACCGATAAATGCAAAAGCATTGCACTGATTGGACAATTTGTGAATGCTACAAAAACAATGCTGGGCAACTATGAAGGGACACCATGTCGTTACACAACTCCTTTTGAAGGTTTGAGTCGATACGCGACTGTGGAATCTGCATTGGGATGCTGGGATGTAAATTGCGGAGATGCAAACCTCTTCCCTCCAGCTTTGAAGATTATGAACGAGCACGATGCAACCATTTTGGTGATGGGCATTGATTTATCAATCGAGGCAGAGAGCAGGGACAGATCCAACCTTCTCCTACCTAATTTCCAACCAAAACTTATCAAACAGATTGCCGATTCTTGCAAAGGCCCTGTTATTCTTGTTCTCTTCTCTGCAGGAGGGCTAGACATCACTTTTGCTAAGAACCACCCTAACATTAAAGCTATTATATGGGCTGGATATCCTGGAGAAGAAGGTGGCGCCGCTATAGCAGATGTCATCTTTGGCAAATATAATCCAGGTTACTGCTTGTGATTAGTCAGTGACACATGCATATACATTTTCTTGCCGTAATCTTAACTTTCATGTTTATTTGCATTTCAGGTGGAAGGCTTCCGCTTACCTGGTATGAAAATAGCTACGTTGATATGATACCTATTACAGCCATGCGATTGAGGCCAGTTGATGAGTTAGGGTATCCGGGTCGAACCTACAAATTCTTCAATGGTTCAACAGTCTATCCCTTTGGTTATGGACTGAGTTACACTAAGTTCAATTACAGTTTGCTGACGGAACCATGTTCTGTTCATGTAAAGTTGGAAAAATTCCAACCCTGTTACCAGGACTTAGAATATAAGTGCGGAGTAGACAAACCTGAATGCCCTGGAGTTGTGATCAATGAACATTTAAGTTGTCACGAAACTGTCAAGATCAAAGTTTCTGTACAAAACGTGGGATCATACGATGGAAGTGAAGTAGTGATGGTTTACCACAAGCCCCCAGAAGGAATTGCCGAAGCTCCCATCAAAGAACTTATTGCATTTAGAAGAGTTTTCATTAAAGCTGGAGAATCTGCTACAGTAGAATTCGATATTAACGTTTGCAAGAGCTTTCAGTTGATAGACTTCAGTGCCTACAGAATTTTGGCCGCCGGCACTCACACTATAGTTATTGGGGATGATCTTGTTTCTCTCCCCGTTGAAATCCTTCCTTGTTAGTCTAGTTCTTCTCTTTTTTCTTTTTTAGTAAGGTTTTTCTAGCTAGCTTCCAATAATTAAGTAGGGTTTCAGATTTTCTTTAAACTCTAGCTACTAGATGAAAGGCAGTCGAGTCATTTTATGTAAATGTGATCATCACATGCATATTTCTTAATAAGAGAGTTCTTCAGTAAACTTGTTTGTTGTTTCTGCTACTTAAACACCTTTTACCATTGACCCGTTGCCTTGTCAGACCTGGCAGGCTGGCGGTTGCTACGAAGTATTGCGTGACAGTGTCTTTGTTCTCCCGCCTTTTAGGATAAAGACAAAGATGAATGATAGGTATGGAGACCATAGCCGTTCGTTTTGAGTTTCACAAGACAAAGGAATTATGATGCTGAAACTAGACTTTTCTTTAAGCATCTGTTCGCTGGATATATTCCAGCTTGTTTCCGCAAAACATTCTCAAAGTCAACTTCTTGGTTTGTGCTAGCCATCATTTAGTTTTACTCCATTATGATCCAAGATTTTAGGCGGGTGCACTCATAGAAGGAGATGATCTAGGTGCTTCAATGAAATCACCTAAACCATTCTGTAATTATCACATAGTATGCTTTTGAAAATCCCAGAAATACAGCACTAATGTTACCAGATCTTGAAAATATGCAACTTTGAGAAAGTTGGGTTATTGTTGTTTAGTTGCTTGCTCATGAGCCTTAGAAAGGATGGGAAGCTAGCTAGTCAAGGGCTTGGTTGTGCTCCACTGTCACCACTTTCAGCAGAAGCACGTGGTGATAAGAAGAAAAGCACCATTCATGCATGACAGTGACATCCGTGTCCGGTAGTATGAAAAGGCTCAAACTTTATTACTAAGTGGCAGAGATTTGGGTAGTAAGTCATGCTCACTCACATAAAGTAATGGGGGCGGTACAGAAACCACTTTCCTCGCTTCAAAAGGATACTAAACTTGGACCATACGAAATGAAATAAGTTGGGACTGCATAAGACATGAAATGAGTAAATAGCCATTAAGCATTCACGAGATACTAAGAACGCCTACTTTTCCGGCCACACATCTTAGGAAGCACCATACAACTGGGATCTATTATCATTTATGAAACACGAGCCTCAACAAGATAAGAAGATGCCTAGGTTACAAAAGAAGCATATCAAGCACTAGTGTTCAACACTGCCAATTCAACTCAAGAAGTAACAAGCCTGTCATAATAGTTTGCAAGTAAAATCTGAACACTTTTCCTTATTCAATACCGCAGCAGATATTCTAAAGACTACGACCAACAAGCAAACGGCAACTCCATGGTGGTCGTGGTTTAGAAAATGGAGGTCCATAGCTTGGATTCAAGCTTAATTAGTTCTTGAAATTTCGAACTCCAAGCTTCTTGACTTCAAATTTAAGAGACTTGAGGTATCTAACAGCCTCATCCAAAATAGTAACAGTATTCATCTGGTCCCCGCCTGGTACAATACCTCTCAATTCCTTCACCATCATTTTCATTTTCTGCCGTTTCCTTTCACCTTTAGAGCTGCTACCACCTCCATAGGACTTGTAGGAAGAAGATTCATTCTTCAAGGGTTTAGAACCACCAGTCGAGTAAGAATCAGGAGAATTACTTCCATAAGTCCGTGCAGTGCTAACCTCTTCCTCCTCATAGTCATCTTCCTCTTCCTCTTCCAAGCTTAGCAACGCATCAATATCGTCTGAATCCTCTTTCAGTAACACCATTTCTCTCTCCACAAGATTGACATCTGTCTGAAAATTCCCTTGGATATAACACGGACTAACTTCTGTGGCAGGACCACCGAATGTTCGGGCCATTGCAGGATGGAACATAGTCTGGCTTTGATGAGTGTTCTGATCAAATATAATGAGATTCCTAGGCAAAACCTCAGAAGGTTGACTCGCAAGGCCATGTAAGGGAGTTGAGTGTCCTGCAGGAGGTGTTAAATCTGCAGGGAAGGAAGACGATGAGGGAAAATGCATGTAAGCATTCCCCATTTGATTTTCACATTGACGCTGTGAGCTTCGGGTGTAAAATGTTCGGTCACTCTGCATCTCAGCTTGTCTATCAAACTAAAAGTTCAGAAGAAAAATAAGGCTTATTGCACTTAAGTTGATAATTCTTACTTCACAGTCGATCTTGGACTTTCAGAAAATCAGCTAATCAGTATGAGCATAACCAAAAACCAGTCCTCCCAACTCCAAATAACCCAGTCTGTTCTGAAACACTAACTACGTAACAGGTTTAAGCAACTGACGGAAATACTCAGCCTGCAAGACAAAATGGAAACCCCTGTGAATTATTAGGAAGGCACCATTGAGAACAAAATGCCTTAGTGCTAGAAGAATCATAAGTAGATATGATTGAACTTTTGAACCATCACTAGCAATGACAATACATCCATATACAAACAATAGCAATAGGAGCAAGCGTGAGTGTCCACTTTCCTGTCCTGGAAAAGAGGACGATACTTATACCTGACAAAATTGCATCACTTGGCAATGTCCAGGAACCCCGACGCTCATTTTAACCTTCCCTATTTCATTAACAGCTCTGTATCTCTTTATGGACAATGCAATGTACATTCTCACTCCTCAAGCCGCTTTTGAATCACAATCAACCCAGAAGTTACTCCAAGACCACAACGAACCCCCCTGGAAAAACAAGAATGAGCTGAAGTATTACCACAAGGAGTAGAAACAAATTCCCAGCATTAAATTTAGACCTTCATGAACAATGATTAATAGGATAAAAGACAACCCACCCACTTATCAAACTCACCTGGAAAGAGCAAAACCTAAAAAGAAAAGAAAAACAACATATACACCCATAGCATTAAAGGGATATCACCAAGGACTCGTCTACATAAACATGTATGAGGAACAACTCATGAAACAAAAAAATACTAAAAGAAAGAGAGACTTACCGAACTCAATTACAGGATGACAAGAAAGAAGACCACCAAACGGACGCATTTCCTGCTGTAATCCACGGGAGAGGAATCCCAGGGCATGTTGCTCTTCTTCTTCAATCCCAATTTCTTTTAAATCACATCAAATCAGTCTGAACTGAAAATAAGAACAAAAAACAAAAAGACGATAAAATAAATAACATGACACCAAAATGAATACAAGCAGAAATGCAATGGTCGGTACCCACCAAAGCTGCTTAATGGTCATCAAGAACACAACAAATATACAAACAAACACAAACCACTTCCTCAACTTTGGAGCCTAAGAAGCATGGCCTTCACCATACAAGAAACAAACTTCAAGTCCAAAACCAGAAATCAAAAACGAAACTTCATTCCAACTCCGTAACCATAAAAGAAACAGGACATACATCAAGCAGATAAAAAAAGTAATAAAGAAGTCCATTAACACCAACGAATCAACATGCGACAGCCAACTTAAGAAAAGTTCTCAACTTGACAACCTGAAACACAAACACAAAGAAGCCTAACACCATCAAAGCACAACAAAACCAAAAGTGCAAGATATCTGAAAAACCCAAAAGCCACATATAAACATTTACATAGACATGCAATACAAAAACATAAGAACTTCAAACAACCACAAACCTATGGATTCAAGGAAATGTAACTGACGACGCTTGTGACTTGTGACTTGTGAGTGAAAGCTATCATTAATAAGACTTTTCAGTTCGACTTTTTGGTAGTGAAGGATATATTTTTCTTTAATGGTGGGAAGGTGTGCAATTTTCTGACAAACGTAAGTGTCAAATACCGATAATCTGGGCCGTCGAGAAACAATCCCGTGTTATGCGGATGAGACGCTGACCGTTGGATGACAGAGCACGCGTGATATTGGAAGAAGAAATGGAACTTGTGGGGCCCACGTGGAGAAGCGAGGAATTTTGTGCATTTTGGAACGGACGTGCGAAAATTAAATAGATAAAATAAAATTTTAAAAATAAATTTTACTAAAAATTAAATAAAATTAAATAATTTAAAATATTATTATTATGTATCAAAAAAATTTAAATTTTAATTAAAAATAGATTATTAAATAAAATTAATTAATTAATTTTATTTTAAAATTTTATTAATTTACAAAAATTAAATAATTAATCAATAATTTAATCCATTTTATATCAAAATTTATTAAAATAAATCAAAATTTTTAATTTTTTTATAAAAATGAGGGTTGATTTTTTAATGATAATTTTATAATTATTAAGTAAATATTACATAAGATATTTTGTATATTAATAAAATTTAACATTTATAAGAATAGTCTAGATAATATTAACCGTAACTATTATAAAAATCACTTAAATAATAACTTCTTATTTTTATCATAAAACATAAAATTACAAATATAGTCATAAAATGAACAACAATAGCATTAAGTATAAATCTCACTGGAATGCAAGATTTGGAGGGATCTTAAATTATGTAGCCTTACCCCTAATTAGTAAAAGCGCAATTTTTAAATGACTCACATGTATAAATAAAAATAAAAATAATAAAAAGAAATAAAAATTAAATATAAACAAATAAATAACCATAAAATCAGAAAATATAAATAAATAAATGAAATAAGAATAAAAATAAAAAAAAACTAGGGAAATATAAATAAATAGATCGAAATAAATATAAATAATATATAATGCTAAAATAATAATAATAGTAATTGCAACTTACAGTTTAAAATTTTGTTATTGTATTAATTGATCATAAGGTTAATTATTAAAAAAAACTCAAATCTTCGCCAAATTTTCAATTATAGCTATAAAAGTAGTAATAAAATGCTCAAACTTTTAATTTTTTCAATTATAACTCAGATTTGAAAAAGTGATAATAAAATGCTCGAATTTTCAATTTTCTTCAATTCTTGTGGCATTATTTATTGTTCTTCCGATGCCTTCAACTTTTTTGTTTTTTGATTGTTCTTCTGATATCCCAAATTACTCTTTTATTATAACGTATTGTACCAATAAGCTCATTGTTTATAGCTCGTTTTCCTAATGCTCTTAGTATGAGGACGTTAGGGTTGCGTAATCTGAAAAGCGAAAGGTAAAGGCGTTGAGAGAACAAACTAAAAACGAAGAGAAAAACTAAAATCAAAGCGTAAAGAAGTCGGGGTTGTGTAATCTGATTTAGGTTAATTTTAAACAATAATGTCGTTTTAATTATGTGATTAAACAACGTCGTTTTATTAATCTTCATTTGTTGTGTTAATTTTTGCTAACATTTATTAATAGTTAAAGTTTCCAAAACATGCAGTAAACCACGTGAGCAAACTTAATGGAAACACTAACGTTAGGCTAGAATTGAAAAAAATGAAAATTTGAGCATTTTCTTGTTATTTTTTGAAGTTCAAGCTAGAATTGAAAAAATTGAAAGTTTAAACATTTTATTGTTAATTTTTAAAGTTCGAATTATAATTGAAAAATTGACAAAAATTTGAATTTTTTTTTATAATTAACCCTTCATTGTATTAGAAAAATAACGTTTCAATATGGTTGATGTATTAATTTAAATTATATTTACAATTTCATAATTATTATTTGATAAATTTAAATTAACTAATAAATACAATTTGAATGACACGTGCATTTTAATTTTCAAAAGAGAGGTTAATGGCATCCAGTTCATGTACTATGCAATAATTCAGGGAATGGCACAGAGCCTTGCTCTGTCATTGAACTTTTCCCATTGGACATAAATGCCTACTGTTCTACTCACGGACCGACGCAACTATTATTTTAGTAATTTATTAATTAAATTATTTTTTTTATATCATAAAAGTACATAAGTAATTGGAAGATTGGATGATGGAATACATAGACATATCATACTTTAGATAAAAGGTTCTTCTTCTACTACTATTGCATAATCTAAATTTCAGAAAAGCCTCTGAAAGCGTCAGGGGTTTGATTTAGTGCAGTCATGATGCATATGTGCAGTTATCATAGCCTGCATACATCTTATAGTTTTGTGTGTGTCTTTGTGATGGTGTTTTGGAGTTATGATTATCAATAATCTTACTGGGGTCAGAGAGATGGTGGAAAGAGCAGAGTTTCCAAAGTCGCAGTTCCATGAGTGCTTGCGCATATATTGGTGGTAGTAAAGGTTCATTGCAACCGAGGCATGATTGATTGCAGTGTTGGGATAGTAGCAAGAACCATGTGGCTGTATCTTTTCGCAGCTCAGTAAATGATCACATGCAAAGTTGATGTTTGCAGTCTGTTCTGCTTCTGTATATGAAGATTTTGCAGCTTCTCCCCTGTTTCACCTCTCCATTGGCCACCTTCATCTGTCCTGCAGCATTTTTACAGAATTTAGTTAAAAAACTTAACATGAAAGTATTGAAATTGAAGTTCTTTCACGAAAACTACATTTACCAGATGAATTCAAACGAAGGATGGTTGCTAATTTGCTCATCATGATTTGGATTGTATAGAGACTTGAGAAGAGAAATGCTTGAAGAAGGATTATGGTGGCTGAGGATGTGAAAGACTGAGTGGAATGTTTACGAATATATAGCACATGGAAACTGCTTTTGCAAGCCAAAATATGTTACTTCCAATTCTGTTCATACCAGTTTTGCAAGCAGTAATCACAATTATGTCACATCCCAAACGAGCAAAGAAGGCATTAAAGTTTCTTATATTTCTTCATATAGCAAGGATCCGGAACTAGCTAGGGTTTTAGGGCCTTCCTCCTTTAGCCAGAGATCAAGCAGAAATGGTTCTAAACCCTTTTGTAGCATCAAAAGGATTTGATTCACAAACCATATCATGATGTGTTGGATAAAATGGTATCGTCAATACCGTAAACAAACTGCAAAAGAGGAGTCAAAATATGAGAAAGAACGTGTTTGTTGATTCCTTCTTACAAAAACTCAAAACTTCCAAATATGTATAACACGAAGGTATGGTTCATATTGTTAGAGAATATATAAAACTAATTGAGTTGGCCTCACACAACAGCTTAAGCTATTGTGGTGAAATGGTCGCTTAACATGGTATCAGAGCCTCTATGA
>JANVCQ010000002.1:40907147-40953056 GCA_025531925.1 Erythroxylum plowmanianum | reverse complement strand
ATTTTTTATTGTGGAAATTGGAAGATGTGAAATTTGGAAGTTTGGATGTTGTTTTAGGATGACAAATTCTGGCAGAAACTTTGATTGAAAAATTGACCTAATTAGAGGTTGAAATTGCCTTTAAGTGATTCATGAAAGTTTTAGATTATGTTTTGATCTTTCCATTGATGTAAAGTATGAAATTTTTGGACCATGGAATAGGAAGTTATGATTTTTAGAAGTTTCTGTTACTGTTTGGGATGATCATTAGTGGACAGAAAACTTTGATTGAAAATTTGACTCCCTTAGAGGCCAAATTGATTTTTCTGCCCTTCATGAAAGTTGTAGGTTGCTTTTTGATATTTGCATTAATATAAAATATGACATGTAGGTTCTAAATAATCATTGACTTTTATTCCAAATTAAGGAAGATTTGAGTTTAAATTGGAATCAAATATTAGTAATAAGAGACAAGAGATTGTTATAATATTATCAAGTTATTATTAAGATATTGAATCTTATTAAAATATTATCATTAAAAATCATATATTACGATGTTTACATTAATTTTTAATAATTATTTTATTTTGTTTCACTGATACTTTTATTCTAATCATAAAATTTTTATACTTATTTAAAAATAATAATTTTATAAATAAATGACAGATTTTTATTATTTATAATATATAATATATAAAATAAATCATAAAATAACAAAATAAGAATAAAAAAATCTCTTTATCTTTCTTAGTATTTGTACTAAATTCTATTATAACTATTAATTTTGTTTAACCTCATACCAAATACACATAATCAATAATTTCATTCTTATTCTAAATTTTATTTTCTATTGTTTCTTTAATTTCGATTCCTCGATTATTAGTTTCAAGATGTTAAAACATTTAGTCTTGTCATTGAGAGGCTTAGAGTCTAGGGTTTAGATAACTTCAAACAAGCGACTTCAGAGGTTTTGCCTGAGTGTGTTAAAGTAATAATAGACTTAATCAGTAAGCAATGAGTCAGTTTCCACGTACTTGATCAATCCACAGGGTATGGAAATAAATGTAAAATAAATGAAGTTAGGCTGCTGTCGGCTCTCAATGGTGTAGCCAACCATAAAGAAACATCAAATCGATAATGAGATAGCCTCATCACACACGTCATGGAATAACTTTGTTCAACCTTTTGGCTATGCACACAAGGAGCTTAGCTTCTCAAGGTTTGGCAGTAGACATCTATCTATAGGGATAGGATTTTTTGTCAAATTTTATGGTGTGTTATTCTGTCTTATGAATTTCAGCCATTTATTTATGCAGGTATCGCATTTATTTATGTGGGTTCTGTGAATCTCAGTCATTCATTTATGCAGGTCTCGCGTTTATTTATGTGGATTCTTCGCGGAATCCACACAAATTTTTTGTCAAATTTTATGATGTGTTATTCTGTCTCATGAATTTCAGCCATTTATTTATGCAGGTATCGCGTTTATTTATGTGGGTTCTGTAAATCTCAGTCATTCATTTATGCAGGTCTCGCGTTTATTTATGTGGATTCTTCGCGGGATCCACATAAATGAATGGTTGAGATTTATGTGACAGAATAAAACACTATAAAATTGGACAGAGGATCTGAACTCCTATCGGGATAGGATTTTCCGTCCAATTTTATAGTATCTTATTATGTCCCATAAATCTCAGTCATTCATTCATGCGAGTCTCGCATTTATTTATGTGAGTCCCGTGCAAGATTCTCATAAATGAATGACTAAGATTCATGAGACATAATAAGACATCATAAAATTAGATAGAAGATCTGGACTCCTATCTATAAGAAGTAGTATACTGTTTTGCAATTGCTTGATGATTGGTACGTGCACGCATCATGTGTCATTTATTAGAGTTTGTTTTAGGTAATGTGGACAATGACAACAAGATCAACCTAGGATTTTATTTCGGGACCATGATGTTAGTGTATGCAAAAACCATACATGCATAATGCATTACAATGTCAAAGTCGTTTCTGACCATGATCCAGAAAAACCCATGAAGAGTTAGTCAAACATACTCTTCTTCCAACCACTACTTCTTCTTTCTTTTTCCTTTTGGAATTGTCTGAGAAACATTTTTATAAGTGTATTTCACAGATTGACTAGCTTTGAATACTTCTTTAATTTTAGAAATAAGTCCACATTTGAATTGCCTTAAAGCCGTAAAAATGAATATAAAACAGACCCTAATGTTTTAAAACTTTTAAATTGAACCCTAAAGTTTTCAAAACATTCAAAACAGACCATAAATGGATGGAATATTTAACGGATTTAATTTCTCATCAATTAAATGTCACGTTGATCTAGACGTGACATTTAATTTTTAAAATAAATATTTATAAGTGTATTTCACAAATTGACTATCTTTGAATACTTCTTTAATTTTAGAGATAAGTTCACATTTGAATTGCCCTAAAGGGGTAAAAATGAATAAAAAACAGGCTCTAACATTTTAAAGCTTTTAAATCGAACCCTAAAATTTTCAAAACATTCAAAACAGATCCTAAGTGGACAGAACATTTAATGAAATTAGCTTCTCATCAATTAAATGTCACGTTGATCCAGACGTGACATTATTTTTATTTTAAAATAAAAAAGTGAGCCTTATTATCACAAATCTCCTATGTGAAATATATAATAGAACGTCCTGCTTACTACATAGCAAGTGAGAGTTACTGTGTGAAATGTATAATTATGGACCTCAATGTCAAATGACAATATGACCTATTTTTTTATTTAAAAAATATATGTTAACATGACATGTAATTGACAAAAAGTTAATTTGGTCAAAATTTTCGTCCATTTAAAGTTTGTTTTGAACTTTTTGAAAACTTTATGATTCAATTTGAAAGCTTCAAAAGATTAGGGTTCAAGTTGTATTCTATTATAAACGTTGAGATTTTAAATACAATTTTGGTCGAGGCCCTAATCTTAACCCTAGTTTGCTTAAAATAAATAGATTTTGGACAAATTATATAACCACTCTTAACAAATTGAAGAAACGATAGTATATACTAGTTTTAAGAAAAGTGGACAAATTTGAAAGGATTAGATCTTCCGTTTTGATTAATTAATTCCTACTCTATTATATTAAATTTCATTTACACATTTATATAAGATCCACACAAATATGTAAACAAGATTAAGTGATATTAGTTGGAGCACCCCAAGACCCAAATTTGAAGGGAATAGTCATGATTGTCCTTTATGTTATGACTAGTATGTTTTTCTTGACTACTATATATAGGACAAATGATTAGCTTTTGATGAATGAATTAATCAAATTCAGCTGTCCCTCCTAAAGTGACAGGTCAAAGTTTTCTGCTTTTTCCTCCATTTAAGTGAATATGTACTTAATTTATGAAAAAGTGTTGAATACTATTTATAAGCTGACTCCATTTAAGCGCACTACTGTTGCATGTAATGAAACATCAATCCAGTGAATAATCTAATAAACTCATATTTGAAAAACAATTTCCATCATTCTCTAAATTAATTAATACAGCATTCTCAACTGTATCATCTTAACCAAATCACTTTGGATCTAAATAGTAGTCCAAATGAGCACAAAGTATGTAGGATGAAGAAGAAGGGCAGAGTTAAAATAGTATAACCTAACAAGTCTGGAAGATAAAACACCAGGTATATGTACAATAAGCGAAGTCGAGTGAGGCTTTCAGGGCTCTTGTTTAAGAAACATGGAAGGGATTATGTCTTGCAGAAGTCCGTAGTCAGGAACTTGATACTGGTAAAGATGATGATCGACGTTGGGTGGATAAGTAGAGGCGGAGCCAAGTAGTTGGTTGCTCACAGAAGGCAATTGATGAACCAAAAATTCATGAGGGAAGTTAGGTACAGCAGTACTTCCCAGGTGGGTTGGGGCTAACATAGAACGTGAAAACATGGCTGCAGCATTCCCTCTAAGTGTTGCAGGGATTGGATGGTTGTGTTGGCCTTCGTAAGTGGTAATCACGGTCGACGGATCCTGGAATGACCTCTCTACTCGCTTCTTTACACTACATTTCTGTGTGGTGCACCGGTAATAGCTCCTGAGATTGCAAGCTAAGTTAGTGTTTGATGATTTCAGGAACTTGTGTCACGTAATAGTCTATTCAATTGACATGAACAAGTCTGTAACTAATGCTGTGTCTTGGTTTTAAAGCATCAATGGTAAAGGGGATTGGCATTTGACAAGCCAACCAGAATTTCAATTTAAGCTGTTGTACTGTTTTGACTTTTTTGGCAACCAAGATGGGCAAAAGAGAGTCGATGCAAAAAACATGTCCTGTTCAGTACTTGAGTGATTAAAGAAGAGCCTAAACAAAAAGCTGGATCAAGTGATTTGTTTCAGAAATTGTTCATACCTTGGGTAAGGACTGTTCTTGACAGCCTTTTGTCCATATTTCCGCCATCTATATCCATCCTCCAGATGATCAACCTCACTCTTGGTCATGAAGGCAAACCTTGGCTCTCTCTGCCTCTTGTCTCCTTTCTTGCTCATCTTTCCCTTGTTCCTGTTCATTGCATATCCACATACAGTTGTTGCACCATCTTCGGAGCGTGTGAAAGAAAAAAAAAAACATAAACGTGTTGGACACACAACTAAACATGTACTTACCCTTTCTTAGAGGATTCTCCTCCATCCTCGGACTGATCTTTTGCTTGATCATTCTCCTTCTTGTTCTTCTCTGAATTTGCTTCCCCACCTGCCTCGCTTGATGAAGAAGAGACAGAAGAATTGGGTGTTGCCGGAGCATTATTATCAATGTTTCCACCAACGTCACCATCACCAGAGCCGCCACCTAATTCTTCAACTTTCAGAGGATTCCGTTTGCCTTCTATAGATGAAAACACCTCTGACGAGGAAGGCGATAAGGGAAAGGATTTGGAGAGCAAATTGTAATCCGCAGATCCATGCAAGCACTCAGTGAAGCTCATGTATGGAGAAGGATCAAACCCATGCTGAGGAGCAGTAATAGTAGTAGTAGTATAAGATGATGAAGAAGCAACTACAGAAGCAGGAGGCTTGTGAGTGTAGATGTCATCACCATAAAAGAGTGAAGGCTGGTAGTAAAAGTGTGTGTGTTCATCAGACATGGAGGAAGATAGCTAGAGAGAGAGACTCTTAATGTCCCTCTGTATTATCTTAGCTTTCTTGTTTTGTTAGATAAGCATATATTAAGAGACGGAGGTATATAAGGATTAAGGAAGGTCTGAGCTTGAAAGTAACTTGCACAAGCGCTGTTCAACTTTACAACTTCACAAAGGTCGTTGACAAACAAGTTCCATTTACAACAGCAGAAACTGGTTTCTCATACGGAGACACTTTTCCCTTTACATACTTTTTCCAACCTATCGTTATGTATCAGCTACTTTCGGGATAAGATCCTCTGTCTAATATTACAGTGTTTTATTCTGTCTCATAAATCTCAGTCATTTATTTATGTAGCTTTCGT
Source organism: Erythroxylum plowmanianum (assembly GCA_025531925.1). Taxonomy (NCBI): domain Eukaryota; kingdom Viridiplantae; phylum Streptophyta; class Magnoliopsida; order Malpighiales; family Erythroxylaceae; genus Erythroxylum; species Erythroxylum plowmanianum. The sequence continues at coordinate 40,947,575 of JANVCQ010000002.1, read as the reverse complement.
ATTTATTTATGCGGGACCTATATAAATAAATGGTTGAGGTTTATGAAACAGAATAAGATACCATAAAATTAAACAGAAGATCCGAACTCGCAGCTCCTTCCTCTCATCTTTCGTGATCCTTCAAAAGAGGGTGTGAGAACTTGGAAGTGTGAATATGTGAGCCGAGACGTAACAATGAGAGCCGAAGGAAGGACAGTCAGGCACGAGGTTTCCTTTTGGGAGGTGACGGGTGAGGAGTCAAAGATTCAAACGTTCAACTATATTTTGTAGTAACAAATGGAATGCTTCCACGTTTCGGGACTGGAACCGACCTTTTTGACCTTAGCCCACTAGTCCGTCGGTCTCTTGCCGCCTGTTTCCGTCCCGCTCTTGCTGATCCGACCTTTCGTCATCAATCAATTTAGGCTCTCTTTATTTTTATTTTTATTTAAATTTTCAGTTTTATGAGTAATTTAATTTAATATTATACTTAATTAATTAAAATTATTTGTTAATAAAAATTGCGAATAATTTAATTTAATTTAATAATTGTTAATAAATATAATTAAATTTTCAATATCTTCAAAATATATAAATTTCAAATAAAATTTGATTTACTAATTAAAATATATTTTAAATAAATATTAATTTATAAACAAAAGGTTAATTTTTAAATTATTAATTTTAATATAATAAAATAATTGTATTAATAATTTGTTAATAAATATTTTTTTAAGAGACTAAAATAATTTATCTTTAATTTTATCTAATATATAATAATTATCACTGATAAAAATATAACTAGGTTAAAGGAAAACATAATATATGATTAATTTTTTAGATTAATCAGACAATAGGTTCGATTTGTTATGTAACAATGAGACTCGTATTTATATAATTTAAATAGAGAGTCCTACTTTTTATATGACAAGGAGACCTACTTTTTATTTAAAAAATAAAAATAATGTCACATCAGTATTAACGTGGCGGATAATGAACTCCGTTAAATTTTTCATCTACTTAGGATTTGTTTTGAGTGTTTTAAAAACGTTAAGGATCAAAATGTTAGGTGCGATTCTATATTATATTGTAAAAGTTGTACTTCAAAATGCATTTTTAGCCTATTTATATACATGTTAGAGGGTAAAAGATCAAGTTGCTCTCATCATAGGATTGCTTTTCCTAATGCATGTAACATTACCATGAAAAGCCAGAAGTTAAGCTATTGGGGTTTAGTCTACTATCTAGAAGATAGACATAATATGAATATATACTCTTTCACTTATATACACACCAATTGAACTTTGATTAGGATTAAAAATAATAATAAGTTAAGCTAAATGTCAAGGTCAAGGCACATGACAAATAGCTCAGGTTTAATAAAGAAGGTTAAGGACCTCGAGGAAAGAAATTAGACGAAACACATGGGCACAACAAAAATGGAACAGAAGATTAGACGAAACACATGGGCACAACAAAAACGGAACAGAAGATTTGAAGCCGTCTAATTTCTTTTCTCCAATTCTTTAACCTTCCTTATTAACCCAGCTCATTGGGCTATTTGTCATGTGTCTTGACCTTTGACTTTTAGCATAACTTATTATTATTATTAATCTTAATCAAATTGTATGGTTGGATGTTGTTTTGAACATACGAGCACAGCATAAGCGAGAGACAGGAGATTTAAAGCCAAATTAGACTAGGTTACATATGTTGTCCACAACTTTGACATATTTAGGTCATATAATCTCAAACTCCTAATTAGAAACATTCTAACTGTAATCAATGAGGAACTATAAAAATCTTTATTCGTTTAACTTTTCGATTTGATTTACTTTAATAATTTTTATTATTAAAAATTGATCATTTTAGTAATTAACCGATTAATTTTGTAAGTTAATAACGTCTTATAAACTAAAATAAATCAATTAAAATTATCTTTTTTTTAATTAAACTTCAAATTCTTCGATAAATAAGAATAATCTCTTTTAATCATATTTCAAATTCTCTAATTTTATTCAATCTTTAGCTAATTTTATAATAGTACAATACGGTTGAACATTTTAAACCTAAAATCTCTCGTCTTATTGATTTAACTTTTGACGTGTTTTTAAATTATCAGTTTAATTAGTGAAATTGTTCTTATTGGGAGTATGGAAGAATAGATTGCATTATGACATTCTCTTTTTTTTCCTTTCTAAAGAAGACTCCAATAGAATATGGAATTTGGAGTTTAGTTTGTTGAATTTGAAAACCAAAAGGAATGAACTCACATACACTTGTTTAAAGTAACATGAAGCACAATCAACCATGAAATGATACAAAAACTTGTGAGAGATAGATATTATATGGGTGTGAGGAATCTAATGAGATCAAATGGTTGGTTTGGTTACTTGAGAAAGATGACTTAATGAAGAGATTGGGTTATACACACAATAACAAAAGAGCATGACAATGTTGACCTTGCTTTCTCTTACGTGTGACAGAAAAGGGTAGCCTTTGGATTATTCAGTCGCTATCGATATAGAAAGAGTAGGTTTTGGGTTAGCTATGTTCAATGTGAAATGGAATCTATTGGATGTGGACATGATTGGTATGTAACACCTTCCTCTTGCCCCAGTTTCACCTATATAGCAAGTCCTATTAAGTTTTGCCTCTCTGGAATGCAATTGGTGAAAGAAACCTAAAGAAACAGGCGAGGAAGTGGGAGGACTGAGATTCTCCTCCTGTCCCAATTCCAATATAAAAATCCATAATTAACAAATTCAACCGATTCGGTTGGTTCAACGGTAAAAATACGAACTTTATCAGGCTAGAACGGGGGATATATTTAAGATTTTGTTTCACCTCTTCCAATAAGATTTTATGGCAGGCTCAATGATGTCAGAGTCACCAAGTTACAGCCTAGGTTTGCCTCAAGTCCCAAGTTCAAATTCTAGAAAAACATTAAGGAAATGGAAATTGGAGGCCAGTGCTCATGATGGGCCCCACCTACTGATGCAGGTTTATTTTTATAACTTCTTTTGTTAAAAATCGATTAATTTATTAATTAATTTGTTAATTTTTATAAAATTAATTTTTACTTAACAACCTCTTTTTTCTATTAAACTTTAAAATCAAATTCTTCAATTTTATTCATTCTTTAATTAATTTTATGACGGTATAATACTGATAGAACCTTTTAATCTTTAATTGTCGTATCTTCCTTGTAAGATTTTATGGGAGGCTCAGTGATATCAGAATCACCAGGTTACAACCTGGGTTTGCCTTATGTCCCAAGTTTGAATCTTAGAAAAACAATGTGGGAATGGAAAATTGAAGTCAGTGCTTGTGGTGGGCCCTACCTATTGATGCAGGTTTACTTTTATAACTTCTTTTGTTAAAAATTGATTAATTTATTAATTAATCGGTCAATTTTTATAAAATTAATTTTTACTTAACAATTTCTTTTTTCGGTTAAACTTTAAAATCAAATTCTTCAATTTTGTTCAATCTATAATTGATTTTACGACAGTATAATACTAATAGAACTTTTTAACCCTTAATTGTCGTATCTTCCAGGTTTAACTTTCGACCTAAACATTGATAATTGATGTATTTGCAGAACTTTTTATTTAATCCTCGTATCTTCTCGATTTAACTTCCGACCTAAACATTGATAATTGGTGTATATGTGGAACTTTTTAACCTTTAAACCTCGTATCTTCCCGGTTTAATTTCCAACCTAAACATTGATAATTGGTGTATGTATTGAAAAAAGGGCACATGAATCCAATGAAGGCCTCTCTCTCTCTCTAAGTCTCAACGAGGAAATGATTAGAAACGAAGACATAGGTAGAGTAACAAGACAGGAGCAAATGACTGAGTTGGCTTCCTAATGCTGGTAGGTTATCAAACCAATTCATAATTGGTCCTAGTTACCATCTTCTTCTTATAATTTATGGTTACGGTCCTCTCGAGCTTCACATCACTATCATGTCGAGATTCAGTACACATATACTACCAGATTGTGGAGAAATTCCAAGGCTACCGTATTAAATTACAACTCTGAGGATTGAAATTTTACACAATCTGAATGTGATCAATCCACATTCTTTCCTACTTTGATGTAATCTGTTGGGCATCGACTTGATTGAAAACGATAGTCAAACTTGACCTAATCAAAATCCACCATTCCAAATTGGACAATGCAATCTCAAGCTTTGCAACACCGTCATCATCATTCAAAGTTTTTGTCATGGTCCCTAATAATACCCACAAGTTCTTCTGACCAATTCCAACCAAATCCGGCAGTCTAACAACGTGCATCGGCGCCAAGATTTTACTCAGTCACTAAAGCAGGACAAAGCGAAGTCATCAGCTGCCACAGAGCTGCTATGGGCCATACTAGTAGCTCACTAGAAGTTAAAAGTGCATGTTAAAGTTGAAAACATGTAGAGATTTGGGTTCATCATGGAAATTGCTCTGAGCTTGACCATAAAGTTTCGCCCTACTTTACGCCCGAAATCAAAGTTCAGTAGACTAGAAGTAGATTGATGACCATGTGATTGCGGGGAAAGAAAGCTTTTTGGGATAACCGTAAAGCCAGAGCTCGCAAGTGTTGAACCGTTCTTGCAGCAATGCGGATTGAGAATTAAGGGTAAGGATGCACACTCTCCAACTTTTTCAGATTCTGTGTATTAAATTATTGTTGTTGTTAGAAATGCGAAGCTGAATTGTGGCTATGCTTTTGAAGAAACAAATAAGAATCAGATACAGGCGTTGTTGAATATTCATACCACAAGACCAAGTTGGAATTCCACGAGATGATGATGTTTCTCAACCCACTTGATTGACAAATGTCTAAGCACGGTCCTTGACTAGCTGAAATGATTCTACCCAGAATTAAAGGTAAACAGATTGACCGAGAATTATGCTCTAATCACATCAGATTAAGACAACTGAGAATTCATATCAAAGTAAAGATATTACCTTCCTTCTAAGGAAGTAATGGATATTTCTGCTACTGAGGATCCATATATTACATTTGCATCAAGAGAAACAATATACTTACGTATTATCAGATCTCTCCATACTTCATGTTTCAACGAAACGATTACTGGATTGTTGATGTTGTTGTTGTTATATAAATCATAACACAAGTTTTGGGGTAAGTGGACACATATTCATATAACTTTGTATTTAACCAAAAAAAGTAAGTCAATCAAACCTAAACGAAAATACTGTGAAACCATCAAAGTTCATCAATCATTGCTTATATTGATGATTATCAACTAAAATGAAACAAATTGCTAGTAAGATCACAAAGATAGTAAAATACATATCTTCATCTTGGAATTTACATTGTGTAAGGACTAAACTAGTATAGAACTGCCGATTCTACTTCTTGGCATCTGCAAAATTGATATTATCTAGGATCCCCTTGTGCTAATCAGATTCTTTATCCATCTTTACATGAATCTATCAGCATAGCTGTTCTCCCATTCACCCAGGCCATTCTGTTGAACAAGCCACAGCATGTGCTAAGCTGAAAATGTCAACAGAATTACAACTAAATGCTTTAGGAATGGAGACTAATCAGCTGGATAGATGTGAAAGAGGATCAACTGATCTTGGCAACCAAGTTGGCAGAAACACATTGCAACTTGGCATCTAATCAGAAGGGAAACTAACCCTTTCGCTCATAATCCACTGAAATCGTCTCATGACTTGGTAGTTCCATCCAAAGACTTGCTAGAAGGTGCTTCTTTATGAATTTTGATTCTCCAAGAGATCAGCAAGTGTTATTTTTCCACAATTTCCACTGTCAAGTCTATCGAACTTCTGACATATCTGCATGACATCTTTTTCTGAAACTTTTCCCATCTCTTTGAGTTTATATATCACATACTCAGATTTACTGTAGAAACAAATTCAACGGTAGTAATCAGAAAAGGCAATATAATCAGTTTGGCACAAGTTGAGTTCAACATAAAAAAAAAAACAGATTTATGATGGAAAAGACAAAAAACCAACAATAACGTAAAGGAGTTCAGATAAAGGGAACAAGAAAGGACTATCACAGGAATAATAGTCTCCTATATTAGAGTATATAATTGCTAATTTCATAGCTTCATAATAATTTGTAAAGCTTCTGCATGATTTCCTTTGGATTTTGTGCATAGGATGGTCATCATTCAATTTAGATCATCTTTATTCTCAGCTCCTCCTTTATGGCCATAATGAAAGTAACATTGCAAATGCAAAATAATGCAACATTCTCATGATAAACTGAATTTGTTCATGGTATTGATACTGATATAGCACTCAGATAAGTTCACCAGGGGAAAAGCCACATTTAGTGGGAATTAGAATCTAGTTACAGGTAGGTTGAAATTCATAACACAAGTTTTGTCCTCCTAAACTAATCAAATCTTAACATTACAACTCTTTATGCTCCCAGAATAAGAATTATTTTTCAATTTCAAGGGTGCCTACCAGTAGCCCATATTGTGACACCACTTACACGTAAGCAAATACCAAGAAATTAATTTTGAAAATATTTTGTAATTAGCAAAGACGTTAATCACCAACTATTAATATCACGAAAGTTAAAGCAGCAGCTATTATTCCAAGTTTAAAAATCTGTTGTGAATGGGGTCAATAATGAACAAATATCATTTGTAGTATATATTTTCACCAGGCAAGTATGTACTTGAAGTTAGAGTTAGCTAGAGGTCATGTATGGATAAAGCCTATACACAGCCAATGCAGTTTAACCATCCAACCATTGTTTCATACTAAAATGACCCTCAAAAACTTACCCAACTGAAACAGTAGGATCCATTTCTAAACCCAAAAGAGACAAATGTTTGGCACTTTGCCCTAGAGCTTCGGTTCTCATTAATTAACTGCAGATCTTAGAGCGGAAGTTGTTGGAAGTATAGCATGTTGGTTATACAAAGAGTTGAGCGAGGAATACAGATATAGTACGTGGAAAACATCCAATGAAGTGCCTTGTGAATAAAGAAATTGCTTCTGCTACATGAGGTCAGATTTACTAAAGACCCAAATCTGCTTTTTGAGTGGGGACCAACAACTAGGCAGTAAAGAAACCAAATCTGCTTCTTGCATAGAAGAAATCCCATCAAAGATTTCACATATTGAAGTGGAAGAGAGCAGAAAACACAATGAAGGTTTACATCATGGGGAAGAAAATATGGTATAAGGCAATTAGATGGACCACTATTTTTCCGGCGATCCATGGCAGAAAGAACACTTGCTATTGTTTCTTCGGCACAAAATGGAGCAGGACATTTTTTATATAATACATGTTAACAGACACTGATTTTCTTCTTATATGCAGAGGATGCAACAGAAAGTTAATCCAGAAGATCAAAAATCTTTTGGTTAGATTAACAAGATAATATAACAGATTTAAAGAAAATAAAGGTAACCTCCTACCAGAGATCTTGCAAAAGCCAACCAAAAATAACTGGACAAACTTTCGTGTTCCAAGCAATTTTCAAACTTTAGAAACTAAAACAAGTAAACTGGCATCTAAATTTCAAACTTCAAGCACCATTATCCGAGTCACCAGACCATAGGAAACATATGATTAGATATCTACTCATAAGACTATACCTGATATCACTTGTAACTCTACTTGAAATACTAGAGAAGTCTACACTCAATAAAAGCAAAACATTTACCCTACACTTGCTGAATCTATTGCGAACTATCAATTCCTGTAAACTAAGATCTTATTCTTTACATTGTCTTGTAAAAGATATTAACATATCAAACGTCATACAGAATTGAGATGCATTTTGCTCATTTAGATTTCAGTAACATAGAAATTGGATGCGGTTTACATGAGCCTTTCTAAGCAAGATAATACACAAATGTGGAATCAATTAACTCAGTAGCATGAAATGCAAGTGCATACTCAGAACTATACTAACCATTGTTCATTCAGTTTAATTAGATGGAGAATGAAAGTACCTTGGCAATAAACCCATACCAACTTAACAAACAATTGCAAACTAGCAGTATGCAACAGAATTTAATCAGAAGCAGAGTCATACCTCACAAAACCATTCTGGTCAATGTCAGCAGCAAGAAACTCAGAGACAGTCATATGGTGCCCAAGCACCCATTTAGCCATCGTCCTATGGCGTTTATCGACCCTAGCCTCAGCCAAGTATAGGAATGCTCGAGCTACAGCAAGTGTTGAAACAAGCAACCAAATGGAGGCAAAAATACGACCAGCCATGGACTTAAAGGCCCTATCACCATATCCTACAGTGGTAACTGACATAACAGAGAGATAAAACGAATCCAGCCATCCAAGTTTCTCCACAAAATGCATAACGCCACCACCAATTCCAATACAAAGAACCACCACACCTAATGCCAAAGTCACCTTCATTCTTATCCTCATCCTCCCTTTCTTTACATCAATAATGTAAGAACCCGCTTTATCTTTTTCACCACCCCTCGTGACGTTCCTCAACAAGTACTCCTCTTGCAAATCAAGCACATAACTCACCATCCCAGAAAGCAAAATGTCAACGAACCCAAAACCCACCAACACAAACAAAATCGAAAACAACTTAGTTGCTGTGCTAGTCGGGGTAATATCGCCATACCCAATGGTGCACATTGTAACAATACAAAAGTACAACGCATCAACAACCGGGTGCGTTTCAGATGCAGCAAAACTATCTTTATAAAAAGAATATATGAGCACACCAAAGGCCAAGTATAACAGCAAGAGAATAACAGCTTGACGCACAATAGACTGACTGCCAAATTGTGGCTTTTGGACTACAGATTGCTTGAGGTCATTAATCACAGCCATAGCAGGTGCTGTTTTGGACCTGTGAAGATTGGTCTTGCTCCGTTTGTAATTGGGATCAATCAACCAAGACTGTTGCTGCATCAACTGTTGTTGATGACGGGGTGACTCCTGAAGAACGTCACCAAATTCTTGATTTGAAGAGGATGGTTTTGGTGATGTGAACGAGAGCGTTAAGGCCTCAAACAGAGGTGAAGCGTCGCTCTGAGACGGTGAAGACGGTCCAAAAATAAGACGGTCTTTAAGCTCCGATGGAGTAATCGGAACCGGCAGAGAAACTTCATCATGCTCAGGAAGTGGACAGAGCACCGGAGGTGGTAAAAACGATTTCCTTCTCGGACTCTGATACGGCAACAGAGGCTCTTTTTCCATCTGGGTATGAACGGAAGACCGAACAGCCGCTAAAACGAAGGATTTTACCTTTGGTTTCTGACAATAAGCATGTAAGCAGATACAAGGATCAGGAAAACCAAAAAAGAAAAAGGATTTAGCTATGAAAAGGTTGGAAAAGGAGAAGAATCCGAAATATTGGCAGGGACCGACACAGAGCACACGTAAACTTCAGAGAAACGTATCCGCTTCGCTTGATTCGGTGCTAATTTGGGTGTTGGAAGAGCTAAAAGAGGATATCCACTATATCCATTATCTGCCTTCTTATTGATAATTTGATATTATGAATTGATTTCACTTTCTCCACGTAACAGGATGGACACTGGTGCAAAAGGATGGACACTGGTGCGGTGGTCATGTCATGTCCCAAATACGAACACCCAGAGAAAGAGATGCAGTTCTATCTAAACTCCGAGCATAGGATCTAAACACACTCGACAGTTAAACGATCAAATATCAGATCCAGTGTCCAAAATTCAAGCTTTAGTCCACACGTTTCTCAGGAGCCTAGTTCTCTACCACCATTACAAACACACACACACATTCCATACTTCTCATTCCAAATTCCAAACCTTTGCAAATCCTTATCTTTAAAATTTTGAATCTGACTAGAAGAGCTTTTCAGATTCGGATTACAAGTTCATAATCATACCATTTGGTCTCGCCAAAAATCCCAACCTTTTGAGATGCAATACACCATCTTTTCAAGTCATACATAAGAAGATTTGCTTTGATGTTCTTTGATACTGTCATGATTACAGCCCATCGGTTGAGCAACACTTCACGCATCTGCAAAATTGCACTCTAGCTTTTCTGGGGCTAGTTTTTTGTTAAAATCTCCAAGTGTTTATTCGGTCAGACCCAAAACATCCTTTTTAGGTTATATAATGTCTATCAAACGTGTTGAAGTTGATCAAGATAAGATTCAGGGCAGTCAAGATTGGCCTATAATCTGGTACTATTAGACATTGTATTCCCTGTCAAGTTCATAATCACATTGACTTTATGCTCCTGTTTTTGTCAATGCCATCCAAATCTCTCTCTCAAACAGGGACATACGACAAGAACAACTGATAAGAGGCAAATTTTTAAGTGTACAAAATAAGAGTTTCCAAAGACATCGTCTGTCACTCATTGTACTGCATGATATACGTCAAGTTAATCATCATCCTCTAGGACATTCCTTCGCCTTTGGATCTGGAGAACCAGAGGTAATTGTGGGAAATATCAGAATTTTAGCAGAATTTTCTCAATATTGTAGCAGGTGTGGAAGTTTCATGACTTACTGTGACTTTAGTCTGTTTAGTTGTCTGGTTGTTGAATTGTTCTAGAAGTGATATAAGCCTCTCCTCAGAAACCTGCAAAGGTAAAAGATTGAGGAGGAATTGAGGAGGAAAAAAAAGCAATAACAGTGGTTACTTTCCACGGATTCAAATCCTCGATTGGCTATAAACACAAAAAAGGAAGGAAACAACAAAAACTAGCACACCTTTTCAACTATCTGGCCCATTTGAGCAGCCCTCAGTATTACATCTTCAACTCCTCTTGCCTTCTCAGGTTTCACTAAAGCAATTCGAGCAACTGCATAGATTTCATCGCAGCAGGTTAATATATGTGGCTTTCATGAGAAATGACAAGTGAAATATAGTAAAAAATCAGATTCTCCACACTGCAATAAAAGAAATATTGTCAGCTGCTGAAAATATAGGAGATCAAAGTTGTAATCAATCACCTCCACATCCTAAAAATGAACCAAATCAGATGCATGTCTTACTCCACTGAATATGTGGACATGCACAGATGAAAACATCAAACCAAGTGCCAAGAGTATGATGTTTTCAACATGGACATTAAAGAGTGAGAGCTAGGAGACCAATAATATGAAAATCATGCAAGCTGAAAACATCAAACCAAGTGCAAACCAGCATGAAGAAACTTGTAATTTTAAGATTAGTTTGAACTAACGTCTTTCTCGAGCTTCAGAGGATAGAATCTGACTAAGCATCATCTGTCTTTGCTCTTCAGCCTCCCTAAATCACATGATCCATGGTTTAGATGCCAACTCCAAAACAATATCAAAGACAATTTGGTAACCATGCCCAAAAGGAGTTTTCTGCTTTGAAAACAGGAACATGTAAATGAAACTAACTCTGTCACTCATTGTTTACTAAGCATTTTGAAAACATGAAAGTAATAATTTCATGAAAAGCACGCATTTAAAACAATTAAATGAAAAGTAAAAAAAATTGTAAGTTTGATTTTATTATTTTCATTTTAAAAAAAAATTATTAACAGCACATTGAAAACAAATGCAAACTAGGTCCAATAGTAGTAAAAATGAGTGAATAGATACCATTAAACTAAGCTAACCTCTTTGCATCTTCCTGAGCCTTTTGTTGTTCAGAGTTTTGCTGATTTCCCTGATAATTATAAGGTTTGAGGTAGAAAATCTGAGTTAATCACACTTTCCGGCACTTAGTTTATAGCAACCTCTAAACACATAAAACTAAACCGAGTGAAATTACCATGCCACGCTGAGCCATGAGTTCCTGCATTCTTCTTTGTCTGATTGCTTCCAACTCAGGATCATCCTAGACAGTAAACAGAGGAATCAAATTTTAGAGCTTCCAAAAATCCATGAACCCAAATGGAATTTATAGAACACATGACTAGAAAAAAGATGATATGAACAAATTAACAATAAGGCAATTCCAAATGACATAAGAATTGCTCTAGTTGCTGTCATAAGGTGACACTTATGTGGAACAAGCCTAAGACACTCTATAAGCTTGTAAACAACAAGGGAAAAAAAAAGTTCTATCAACCCAAAACAGAAGTACAGCATGAGTTTGATCCCCACAAAAGGCTAACTTCCCAGAACCTTTGGCAAGGTTCTAGCAATCAAAGGTCCTTGTAAGTGATGCTAACAAGCTCTTAAAACATGGAAAACTTGCTTCCGAAAATGGCTTCCTACTCAGACACAAGAATTAAATAATTAACATAGTCGATCACATATTTCCTGCAACTATTGTATACAATCGCAGCATGCACTCAAAAAGATTCAACAGCATCCCAAAAGCCTGCTCCATAAAAGCCAGATTATAGTGTCGAACAGTTACCCTTTAACTACCCCTTTAACCAAAACTCTTAATTGCTCTAACTTCAAAAAATATAATCTTCCCAAAAAAATGAACAACCTTTTAGCGATGCAACAACAGATATTTATAAGTGAAATAAAGAAAATCGCTGAAGCAAAAAGTAGAGAAGCACCGATACAAAGGGTTCACATAATCGGATCAAACAGCTCTGAACCTTCTAAATCAGATCACCGTTAAAGAATCAATCAAAAACCAATCTCATAACGGAATACAAGAACAATTTTTTTATATAAAAAAAAAAAGGTAATTGCAACCCTAACAAGCTTTCAGTTTGCTGAGAAACAAAATTAAAGAAGACAAAAGGACAAGAAAAAGAACTTGAAGGTAAAGATAACAAGAACACACCATGATTGAATTAAAGATTGGACCTTTCTTGAGTTCCTTATACTCTCAGGCTAAGTTAGCTGCTCACAAGCAGAGACGATGGTGTGTGGGTGTACTCCTAAGGTACTCGCGAATTTTTCCAAAAGGGCAATTAAGTTTATGGATGGCAGTGGCTGGGTCGGGCCAAAACATGGCAAGCCCAATTTAAGTTTTTTAATTAAAAAATAATGTTATTAATTTGAATAATAAAAATACTTAATTGTCTTTTTCCTTCAAAACCATATTTATTAATCAATTTTAAATTGCTATATATATGTGTGTGTGTGTGTGTGTGTGTGTGTGTGTGTATTGTTGAAGTAAAAACACTTAAAAATAGGGTATAGATGATGAGTTCATGCATACTTAATACTTAACTTGGCTTCACTTATTTAGTCATTCAACCCACCTTTCAGAACTCATATTTGCCATGCTAAGATAGATTGATGAACACAATATTTCTTTAAATTATGTCATTACTAATAACCTATTTACCTAACATATTTCATATTGACATTAGTATTTTAACTCTTAAGCTCTCGTTTATCTATTAGATAAATTATTTAAAACGTGTCTTATCTATATTCTTACAGGGTAACGAAGGCAATTACTTGTGTGAGAAGGTATCTCGCATCTATTCAACATAATTCCTTTATCTAGGCCTAAATGTTCATTACTCATTCAACATTTATTCTAGGGCCAAACACTCAGACTCTAAAATCAAGCATTCTCATATTTTTATAACTAAACTTTCATCTAAATTTTATTTTAGAAATTAATATTTAATGCTTGATTAAACGCATGTTGCATTAAGTACTCAATGGCAAATAAGATATCACTAATAAAAAATATTAAAAATATTCACATGGAAGAAATAATATAAAATCAAAATTTAAATCCTACTAATCCTAATGACCTAACATATATAGAAAACATTATCTCGAAATAAACTTGTTCATATGATTTGCTATCAATTATCTTATAGGAATATACTCCAAGTTCACTTCTCTTTGAGGTACTGTGTCTTTAACATAATTATATTTGGTATTTATGTGCTTGATTTTGCATTGATACTTGGGATCTTTATTATACCTTAATATTTTTATTGCTTTGTTCATAAATAATATAATGTAAATGAGATTATCAATTGCATTAGAATAAAGAACCTTCTTCATCTATTCCTCTTCTTGTGACATTTGTGGATACTACCTAATACATAGGCAATCACCTTTAGCAATGGGCATAACAAATAGTTTACAATCTTATATACAAAATTATTCAAATATTTACTTGATACATATGTAACTTGTAAAAAAGATTGGTAGATTATATGCAATCTAGCACATTCCTTCATCTCTAATATAAGTTAATAGCCAATTTATCATTATTATCACTATTACTTTGATTTTATTAATAGATTGATTATTACTAGCTATCCAAATATCATACACATATAACTATAAAATTACAAAGTTGTCATTTGATCTTTTAATATATACATAATAATCCTTGTCAATTATACTAAAATTAATATGAATATACAATTTCCTTAAAGAGTGCTTTATACTATAGAATGACTTAAACAATCCACAAATTTTATTCCTTTGACCTTTCTAAACATAAATATATTGGTTGTTTAATATAGATCTATTCATCTAGTTCTCTGTTATTAATAACTAAGCCAAATCTGGTGTAGCATAAGAGTTTTGCCTTTTATTATTAATAACACATTTTTTTACTTCTATTTAATGCAATTCAAGATATACTTAACCACTAAAGTTTGAATTGATTGAACTAATTTAAGCCTCACGATAGATGATAACGTCTCCTTATAGCCAATTCCTTCTTATTGTGTGTCTTTTTGCCACTGAACGCACTTTTTATTTTCTAATGCTACTATTAGCCTTTCGCTTAATTTTGAAATTTTATTTCTCTGAGTTAGAAAGATTAACCAAGTCTAAGATTCAATTTGAGCATATCAAAATTAGTTCTTCTTCTATTACTTTAACTCACTCCTTCTTACAACTCATGCTTCTTCTATTACTTTAACTCACTCCTTCTTACAACTCATGCGTCCTTAGCAAAAATGAATAAAGTCTTTTGACATATCTCAACTCACTATTTTTTTATGGAACTATAATAAAGGCTTTCCCTTCAACATCAAAAAGTCATTTAGGAACTAATCCACTAATATGACAAGCTTAATTGAAGTTTACGACGAACATATCTCTATACTTTCATATTGTTTACACTCAAACTAGATAGTATTAGGGAACTCATATTGGACTACAGTTTACATTGATCATAAATGAATTTATTGTCTGATAAATTAATCCCACTTGAGTGCATTTCATCTAATTGTTCTCAACTTAGTGAATCAACCCAATCTAATATCTTCTTTAAAAATAAGTTTTATCATCTACTTACTTATATTAGAAAACCATTCTCTAAGAATGTGATATCCCGTGACTTAAATTCAATTATTATTTTATTCACTTATAAACATATACTTTTTAGAATGCTTGAAATATCTTTTGAAGATACTCTTCTTCCCACTAGTAACTAATTCCATATACTTATATGATAGATCATGAATACTAATCACATGTCTCCAAGGTTTCAGACATGATAAACCAAGTTTTTTTTTTTTTTGACATATCCATAACTTATACGATGTTTAAGTAGTTGATTTAATAAGCACCTAGTTAAGTACACATGTTGATATCAATAATGCATCACCTTAACAAGTGATAAGTAAATTTTTACGTGCCATCATGTATCTAACTTATTTTAGAAGAGTTTTATTTCTCATATATACATATACCATTTTATTGAGGGTTTTGTGCAATAGTCAATTGTTTATTTATTTCTTTTCATCACACAGTATCTTGAATTGATCACACAAGCACTTTTATCCCCAATCGGTTCTTGGAGCCTTTGTCTTCTTATTTAATTAATTATTAACTTAAGTTATATACTTTTGGAAATAAAATAGTGCTTTAAGATTATGAGAAATCAAATAGACATAACCATACTAAGTATAATCTTCCATAAAGGTGATGAAATAAGTACCCTTGTGCCTTGCTCTCACATTCATATACCATAAATATCTTAGTGAATTAATTGCAATCACTCGTCAACCCTTTATCCCTTACAACATGGTTTTGTGCTATTTTGCTAGTTAGATAGTATTCATAAGTAAACAATTCTACCTTATATAGGTCCTCTAAAATACTGTATTCAATCTTGTCAATATGACCAAGTCTAATATGCTACAAATTAGCATCAATATTACAAGTAATAGATAATGCAATTGAACTACTTTTATTTGTTTGACAAATAGCATCTAATACTATAAAACCACTTGATATAAAACCATAGGTATTGTAATTGTTTATAAGAAAAATATCCATTTCATGCTTTTCATCTCATATAATTAGCTTTGGCCTTCTTGGGATCTTAAGAATTATTGAATTCTTTTTTTTTTCACAAGTCATATGCCTATGGTTTTTTTATGTTGGGCCATAATATCCTCCCCGGGAATTTCTATACTTTTTGGAGAATCAAGGGCATCTTACCCTTCCAACATATATTGGATTTTCTTACTTCAAATTTATAATTATTGTCATTCAATTTTTCATCTTTATTGAGTGTTGCCACAATATTCTTGAATGCAATAGTCATTCTTTAAAAAACATAGTTCCCAAAAAATTCAATAAATCACAAATGTAAGCTTTTCCATATTGGGTTATTCTTAATCTCAAATTTAAATAAATCAAATCTAACTTTATCATTTCAATAGCCAAATACCTATTATTCTACTTTTAGAACAAAATAACAAATGTAAGAAATAATCCTTATTCTAATTCTAGGTATCTTTATTTTAGTTGACAAACACTACTTATCTTAGGGTGAGATTAGGTTGATCTTGTAACTAAATAATATTTATTTTAATTTTAATTTAGGTTATTTTTGTAGTCAAACAAGGCTTGTTTTAGGTTCAAGATAAGTTATCCATTATCCAAACAAGACTCTATCTTCAATCTAAGAAAACTCTAGCCACCCTAACCTAACATCTAGCTCGGCCCGACTATGGGTTGACTGGCCCGTGGCCCGGCCTATAGCCCGTGACAAAATGATATCGTTTTGGAAGTAATGGTCAAGTTATGAGCTAGGCCGAGTTGGGCCAAGTCGACCTCAACTTGTGATCCAATTAATTCAAGCCAAAATTGGTCAGAATCGGGCCTTTTTTGACATCTTTACCAACATTTACATATTAGCTAGATCATGTCATCATCGGTCACTTTCTTTGACATCAATATAAGAAAATAAAAAAAATAAAAAAATTAAATACTTATTCTTAACAAAATTTACTTACAAATTTTTTTTATATTTTAAAAGACAGTTGTAAAATATTTTTCTCTTTTTATTATTTAAAAAATCGAATATATTATGCTTATAAAACTACAATAACTACTTCACAAGTGAACATTCATTACCATCTATCGGTGTCTATATTTTTCACAAAGTTTGATTATACATATTACAACAACATCCAACATAAATCTCACCGAGATGCTGAGTTTTGAGATGTCTAGTAGTTGAGAAACTATTTCTAAATGACACACATGAACGAATGAAAATAAAAATAAAAATAAAAATAAATAACAAAAATGATTAAAACGAAAATAAATAAATAAATAAATAATAGGGAAAAATAATAAACATAATAAAATAACTGATTATACATATTGTATTATTTTATTTTTCTTTTAATAGTATATATTCATAATATTACTAACTTTTATGTTTAATATTTTTCGTGTATTTATAATATCATATGATTAGAATAATCATTTTTATATTTCATATTCCCTAGATCGTAAGTTAAGTATTACATATCAAATAACATAAAGCAAATGGAGTTTTCTTTATCTATAATATATAAGCAACGGTTGATATTGGGACTTTGCATTGCATGGATTACATTTAACAGATTCCCCAAAGTTCACGTGCTTTCAGTTCTACATCTTCAAGTTTGACAAATATAAACTAAATTATAAGATATGTATCAAATAGCTTGTCAATAATATGATTCAAGTAAATTATTTGACTCAATAATTAAAACTAAAGACATTAAATCTAAATTAACTTGAGAGTCACAATCTATTGTTGTAGCACTCCACTCTTACAGGACACGTATCTAACAATCTGAGTGATGCTCGAATACATACCCTGCAAGAGTGACATGTTAGAACGGTTAAACTCTTGTCAATTCTTCATTATAAAAAATACAATTAAAATATTTTATTACTTTTCTATGAGCCCCTTACTACATGTTTATTGTACTTAGCAAAGGACCTAAACAATTAAAAAAATGAAGGTCTTATTTTCCTTAGACAATAACATTCAAGTTTTTTTTCCAAACGTTTTCCATTTGAATTATTTTTTTTAAATACAAGAGAAAACGCTAAACACAGTTAATCTAACTCTCGCATAGCTTTGCGGTACACACTTCCTTGCTTGTCCCTTTGAATGAGATCCTGGACTAGCAGAGGAGGCTCCTGAAGAATATGTAAGCCTGGGTTGATCTTGACTGCAACGATTGCCAGATGGTCCGCGCACTGATTTCTCTTCTAATATACGTGATGGATTTTCACCTCCCAATCGTGTTGGAGTAATCCATAGGTATCTGTCAATAAAAAGTTATTTATATCAGTTTCGATAATGGGAGCTGAAAGCAAGTTAATGACTTCTAGGGCGTCCACT
Source organism: Erythroxylum plowmanianum (assembly GCA_025531925.1). Lineage (NCBI taxonomy): Eukaryota > Viridiplantae > Streptophyta > Magnoliopsida > Malpighiales > Erythroxylaceae > Erythroxylum > Erythroxylum plowmanianum. The sequence goes on along the minus strand of JANVCQ010000002.1, from coordinate 40,929,080 downwards.
TCTAAGATGACCTAGCGATACACAAATGTCCAAGCTAGTGTGAGGCCTGAATGGACACTCCAAAGCTCGGTTGTTATAGGCGAGCTGTTACCAATGTGCTGAAGAAATCTTCTGCATCACTGTCCATGACAGTCGCGAATTAAGCCACTAGCGGTAGAGATACACGATCCCGGGTTAAAAGCTCCATCCGTGCTAAGTTTGACCCAATCCTCCGATAATTTGGTCCATTCCACTCGACTTCCCACCAAGAGGCCCTGATTCGGAAACACATATCATTTGAAGATTAAGCATGTTGTTGAAGATTAAGTTTACTGAGACATGTATTACCTTCAGGAGCCACCGATGACAGTAATGAAGCTCATCTACCGAAACCAACAAGGTATTTTGTACCACAAAATAATGCAATAGTTAATTTATTTTCAATTTTTGAGTTTTCCGCTGTATTAAAAAAAAAAACCTAACTTGAATGTAGGACAAAATATCATTGGATCCCAGCATTTATAGATTTTTTAAAGTTTGATGCTACTAAAGCTATTTAGGTATGTAATAAATGTGTATATTGATTTTGACATCGCTTCACTTGTGAGCTCCAATGGGTACCAATTACCAAACCTCCATTTTACCAAATGCAAAGCAAAGGACAAATCTTAAACCCACTTGCATCCATGGCTTGTGACATAGATTAGATTGTTGTGTTCCACTTATTGATCAACTACTAGAAGTCTAGAACAATCTCACATAGAGCAAGCAGAGCAGACTAGAGGCAGAAGAGATGGGTTTCACCATGGGATTGAACTTTGTGCTGCTCTTGGCTATGGTGGCCACCAACATCCTCTCCCTTTACCACCTGTCATCCACCGTTCAATCCCCTAAACCACCAGCACCCGAACCAGTCCCAGACCAGCTCCTCCACCAACTGCACGCCATACGCGCCACCATCAACCACCTCACGCGCCACCAACCTTCCACTCCAACCCCAGGAACAAATACCATTTCATCCAAACCCAGCATCCCTCCGGATCTTTTACTCTACTCTCAACTCTCTCCAATTGCCTCTGCTTGCCATAACCATCCTGACCTTCTTCACAAGTTCATGACTTATACTCCTTACTCTGTTTGCCCACTCGACTCTGATCTTGCTGAGTCTTTGATCCTCCGAGGTTGCCACCCTCTTCCACGCCGCCGTTGCTTCTCCAAAACCCCACCAAAACCTCCATCTTCTCTTCCCCATAACCCTTTTCCTTCTTCTTTAACTGACTCAAATGTTATCTGGTCTAAGTACTCTTGCAAATCCTTTTCTTGCCTAGCTAAGCAAAACCCCGATATGGGTTTTGATCAGAGTGTTGAGATCTCGAAGTTTATGACCTACAAAACTGAGTTGGATCTCCCAATCCCTCAGTTGCTTCAGATTGCTAAGTCTGCCAGTTCAGTTGTGAGACTTGGTGTTGATATTGGCGGTGGCACTGGGACTTTTGCAGCTAGAATCAAGATGTATAATGTGACTGTGCTGACTACAACCATGAACTTCAACGTGCCTAACAATGAAGCGGTGGCAATGAGGGGTTTAGTGCCACTTCATGTGCCGTTGCAGCAGAGATTGCCGGTTTTTGATGGGGTGGTGGATCTGGTTAGATGTGGACGTGCAGTGAACAGGTGGATACCTTTGACTATGTTGGAGTTTTTGTTGTATGATGTGGATAGAGTCTTGAGGGCTGGTGGGTACTTGTGGTTGGATCATTTCTTTAGTAAAAGAGTGGATCTTGATAAGGTCTATGGTCCTTTGATTGGAAAATTGGGTTACAAAAAGGTGAAGTGGGCGATCGGGAACAAGACTGATTCTGGTGGCCTAAAGAATGGGGAGGTTTATTTGACTGCTCTTCTCCAAAAGCCTGTGTCCAAATGAAGATCAGATGTTATATTTCTCTTTCAGGTAAGAACTTACTTGCTTTGATGGCAGTCATACGCTAGTTTAGCTTCTTACTTTACGGGTAGATTCATCTCTTAATTGCAAATTGTGCTTGGATAATGCTGAAAATGATATACTGATATGAATACATTTGGATCACTTGTTTTGAATTGCCTATTCAGTGATGACTTTATGTGCGAAAAGTACTGTCAGTAAAGCTATTTGATGCACTAAGCCACTCGGTTGGCAAAAGCAAGTGAATTTGCCCCTATGCATTGGTGTCATTCAGATTTCTTCCTGAGAAAAATGTACAAATACAATGTTTCATAATCAGATTCGAATACATCTTTTGACCTTCCCCAGTTGCTTATTACAACATGGATCAATGGAGAATGTTGCATAGAATGGAAAAGTTAGACAATTGAGGACATTAATACATGAGAATCTGTTCTTCTGAAGCATTAATATTGCCATTCTACATACTGACAGACTCTCTCTGCAACATCTCTTCACTATCATTTTCTTTTTCTAGATTGTTTCTACTGATGACTTTGCTTGCATTACGATCAATTAGTTGCTTGGTTCTTATCTTGAAACTCTTAACATTCTCTGCAACATCTAAGCTCTAATATTGCGTAAGAACCTAGAATTCTTCATTTATAAATTAGTATTGAAGAACCAACATTGCAGTTCACATTGTACAGATGATGAAATGGTCGTTTTTCAGATCCCAACATTTGTAGAGCTGACCCTTGAGATTTTGATCTAATTAAGCTGGAGTCTGATGTGTTTATTTGTACTATTTAGTTTTGTTTGAGTAACTTTATTTCAGACTGTAAGCTTGTTTGATATCTCATGCTTGCCTACAGGTATTATTTTCAGACAACAGCATAGCTTGTGCTTCGATGAGGGAGGAGTTAGACTAAATGGCCCTTAATTCACATGGAAGATCCGGTCTGTGAGTGTCACCTCAGAGGAAAAGCACCATGCTTTTATTGCCATTAATGTGGGTAAGAGGAAGGTGCAAAATGGTGTAAAGATACTGCGAGCATTTGTAAAATCGGATAAGATAACTTGCTTTACCATTTCTTATTTTATTCAGCAGACAGTCTGGAAATAAATCCACAGCACCAGGGCTTGACTTTGGTATTGGTTGACAAATCTAAAGATTAAGTGGGTCACTGTGCATGTGGTTGCCAAGATCACAAGGAAAAGTAAAGATGCATTGGAATCTATTCCGTGCATAATTAAAGTAGGTAAAAGGAAGCAAGCAGATTTAAGATGTAGCCAAAAACATTAAAAAAAAGAAGAAGAAGACAAGAAGTTTTCAAGCATAATCATTTCAGAGAACCTAAATACATGGACCATCACATGATGTATCATACGGAAGATTCTCACTGCATGAAGCACTTTTACCACATCATTTGACAAATCTGATGTAATTTGAATTGACCACTAAGTAGCACTTGCAGAAACCTTCTTTCTCAGGAGGTGGTGCAGGTCAAGCCCATTGATCTTGGCAGCAAGTATAAAGTCATTTTCTGTCAGACCACCTGCCAGATCACTTGAAGACTTCAATTTTTCAATACACCAAATGTAAAAGATGCACAAAAGCATGATCATGTAAAATTGCAAGTGAAACGGCTTAGATGCTGAATGGACCACATTAAAATCCAGAAGAAATCAGTTTGAATTGTACCATTTATTGAAACTCAAATGTTAAGCATAGATACATCAATGTTGCCAAGAGATCAGGTGATCTCCTAACTTCAAAATTCAAAGCTTGTATAAACAACTAATGTCTTGCAGTAAAATCTTACCAACTGCATGGGTCCATATCTCAATTTTTACATTGTTCCAACCAACTAGATGAAGATCTGGATGATGACCTGCGTATCCATTCAAAGAAGTGACTTGGAGTAAACAACCAAAACCTTCTTACCAGTGAATAAGACATTGCCACCATATATGCCATTTAGCGGAGTATTTACCTTCTGATTCAGCGACACTCCCAACAAGCTGGAATAGTTCCAATCCTTTGATGAAACTTTTCAGTTTCCATGACTGGTTAAGCTTTAGAATACCATCTTCATTCACCAAGTTCCAACCGGGGACCTTTTTCGAAAAGGAAAAGTAATTAAAAACAGAAAAAAAAGAACATTTTTAGAGTTAAACAAGAATGTGCCCGCTATAAATTAAATGCAAAACCTTTGACATAATCTCCATTGCACTCTCTTCAGTCATTGGTCGCATATCCTTTGAATCACATGACACACACTTCTTAGCAGCCAAATCTAACAGCAAATATATTAGGACAGACAACAAGAAAAGTCATTTCCAATTACAGAGGTTAGTGTTTTATAGAACTCAATGAATGAGATCTAGGTTAAGAAAAACAATGTCTAAAGTGAGTTACGATTGCCAAGGAACATGGCCTTCTGTGCCAGTCATCTAAAATTAATGTCTCACGATACTCATTGCAATGCTGCTTTAATTTAACAAATATTTGTATTGATTTTACAAAGAAAATCATATCAAAACTTGGACTGAGTGGGGAAAGAAAAAATAAAAATTTTGTTGTCATGCAAAATATAGATAGTTCTGCTTTTATATTCTTCTTACTGGCTGGACCTTGACGTAGGATTTGTTGAAAAATGATGACCCAGATACAAAATCTATTTGCAAATCCTGCTGGGTCAATATGATAAGCCACATTTGACAAATACAAGCAGCAGCTGGCGTAAATTAGTTTAGCCATAAAATGATTAAGTTCCTTAAACAGGGTGACCATGCTCGGTTTCTTTATCAACTTCAAAAAACAGTACTCATTTACTTTGGCTATATTGCAGTGAGTCAGAAAGACTATAAATTTCATAAAACTCCAACATACAAAACCAAGAAACCAGTGGTACAAAGGCTTGGGTTCCATATATTAAATTAGTCAGGGTTGTCAGTTGTCACACACCTCCACCAGTGTAAAAGGTTCTAAATCCATACATAGAGTTTATATTTGATAACACCCTGACATGATCCCACAACTTGAGATACTTGAGAATTGGAGAAATATCCAAGTATAGAAAAGCTTTTCTCGAACAGGATGCAGGCTGAATATGGACAGATAATTTTACATACTTGTCAAGGAAGAAAAAATCAAAAGACTCACAAGAACTCTCATTGCAAAAGGAAAAGAACACATTTATTATGAATCAAATAGTGATCACGGTAATGCAAAACATAATAGCACAAAGGGAACAAGCCCTGTGCTAAGAAAAATTGATAAGAGTGCTGAAACTTTAGCATAAAGATCAATATTTTAAACGCATATTTGTGTTGCAGAAGAAACACTATAACAACATTAAAAGAATATCCAATTCCTGCTCCTGTGATGGACTAAATAAACTACCAGTATCAACTGCAATTTAAACAACGAATGGCGTATGCCCAACTATCATGGAAATTTTACATATTTTATGACTGAAAAGAAATCATAGACTAAACCAACATTGTACAAGTCATGAGGTTCAGGGAAAAACAAATCTAACAGGGTCTCAGATCAAGTTTATAGTAGCAAACCGTCAGACAGAAATAAAGTCTTCGAATTCACAATATCAGGGAGCTACTGGTAGTATAACAGGAAGTCAGACAAGTCTTGAACCCAGTTCCATAATCTCAAACATCCGCAGACAGAAAGTTTATAAATGGATCCAGAAGAATGCATTACACCTTGTAAAATTTGACCATCGTGATGCAGAAAATGAAAAGTCGTCTTCCAAAATCCCTCCAAAGGGCCAGTTTATTAGTAAAATAACATACAGAAGGAAACTTCGAATTAGTAATACAATCAGCTCATCAAAGTGATCAAAAAAGCTTTCTTTGTGAAGCGCCACAAAGTATGTAAACATTTCATCCCACTTAAAAACCAGCCACCTTACAACAAAATTAGCTGAGCTTAAGTATTTCAGGAAGAGGCCTAATGGGTAAACACAGGATCATCCATTTCTATACAAAAACTAGGACTTCAGGAAAGTTGATGAGAATAAACGCAATCGCGTAACAGACAAGATCCAATAACCTACATTCTACCGCGATTTATTCAATCAACTGATATGAAAAAGACAAAGGTGAAGCAGTCTGAAAAAGCTATCAACTACGTCTAAGCACAGAAGGGCCGTTTCAAAATAGAGTGAAACCTCACAAAACAGAAGCACAGGAACTGAAAACCAAGAATCGAAATGGTTTATGGGACATGTACCGTCCATGGCCTCCAGACAAGCTCTGAAACATAGACCGTAAAGGCACCGGAAACTGCATCAGCAGAAACTCACCATCAAAGAAATAAAGATACAGAAAAGGACACCCACGAATACAAAGAGCGAGAGAGTACCTGTGGCTTAGAGAGAGCGCAAGCTGACAAACAACATGCGTGTCACGAGTCGACGTGGAAGTACGAAAGAAGGCGTTTGTTACGTGACGAGGATTGTTAAAACCTTATAATAATTGCATCTACAAGACCTTAATCATATAAAAAAATAGTAATTAATTAATACTAACCAAATCAGCGGATGATTCCTACGAGAGATTCCTAACGTATTATAAGATTCCCTTTTGTAAAAATCCGCACTTTTACCGTGATCCGAGGCTGCAAGGCCCATGATCCATTTCTTGTCATGACAGGGAAGACGATTTTCAAAAGTTGGAATTTTTTAACTTATGCATCAAGTAAACCCATTTTCATATGGTCATTATCCCTTGACTGTAACAACTATATTTAATTCCAGAGCTTGATTTTGTTCTTCCCTCGACATTTTTGCCAGACAACATGGTCAGTCCCCTGAATCTCTCCGCTTCCCAGTTTACACTTTCGCGCACTAATTGATAGCTAGCTACATTGTATGCGTAAAGTTTCGGTTTTTGAAGTGAGAAAGTTTTTGATTTTTTGATGCTTTTGCTACAGTGTTTGTTCTAGTGAGATCCATTATGGGTTTTAGTTGATCGAACTTGGTCTTGATATTTGTTGTGAGATCTACCATTTTGCTTAAGTCAACTAGAAACTGTTCCTTGGCAATTCGGAAAAATGCTACGGAAATGGTATTCAATGTTGATGCGTGTAAATGGGTTAAGCTTTGTTTCTGGTATCATCGTTTTGAGCTAATTGTTTAGGGGATTGGAGTTAGTAGCCATTGGGTTGGCCAAGATTAGATTTTCTCTTTTCATCTTCGGGATACTTGGATCCTTTTGATTCACACAATGTTGATCTTAGGAGTTGCCACCTTCAGTCAAAAATATCCTTCTGCTGGATTCTGAAGGAAAACGTATAGCTGTGAAGTACTATTCTGATGACTGGTCGACAAACAGTGCCAAGGAAGCTTTTGAGAAGGCTGTGTTTACCAAGACACAAAAGACGAATGCCCGCACTGAAGGCAAGTTAATGGCGTTTCATTTATTCCGGTATTGATATATTTTTCCTGTTGTACTTGTCATTTTGTTCGCCTCCATAGGATTTTCTGGTTCAGATCTGCCCTGGATGGGGATATCATATGTGGACTGGGGTCAACCGTGAGGTTAATTTGCTAGGCGCTTCACTCTGTTGCTACTGTGTTCTCTTTTTTCTTTTGCTTTTGGTTCTGGTTAACAGTTATCATAGTCATATACACTTGTCAACAGACTTTTTATGGGATAATATGCCCGTTTTTAACTACTACACTGAACCTGTTATTCTGAAGAATGTACACTAACTAGTTGTTATAACATTGTTTGAGTTTCAGTTGAGATAACATTGTTTGATGGAAACGTTGTTGTTTACAAGTTTGTTCAAGATCTTCACTTTTTTGTTACTGGAAGTGAAGATGAGAATGAGGTCATCTTAGCCTCAGTTCTTCAGGGGTTTTTTGATGCGGTCGACCTTCTACTCAGGTTTTTGTCATATTCTTCTCACCCCTCCCCTTTATATGCTCCCACATAAGCTACTATTGATTGTGGTTTTGACAAACTACATACCACTAACCTATCTAATTAATATTGTCCAGAGGCAATGTGGACAAGAGAGAGGCACTTGAGAATCTAGATCTCATTCTCTTATGCCTAGACGAAATTGTTGACGGCGGGTATGTAGTTTCATGTTAAGCACATAACAAAGCATTGATCATTTATATACTGCCTCTCTGTATCTGTGACAAGGGTTGAAGTTAGATTCATGGTAATCTATAGGTACAGGGTGATTTGTGTAAGGGTGCCCAAAATTCTATCATTGTTGGCCCCTGTCAGGTTTAAGTTTCCTTTCCTGAGATGAATCCTCTGTCCACTGTACATCTATTTCGTGTGCCTACCTTCTGACTTTACATCTCTTGTGCTTAAATTGTATCACTTGTACATAGTAGTCTTTACTTTCAAGGGCTGCTAAAAAATCTCAACTTAATCTTGTAGCCAAAAACCTCCAACATTGAGTCTTTATTGTCATTAAGTTGGATGTTAAAAAGGTAAATTTATAGAATGTCATAATGTTGATGTTGTTTACCTTCTGTAATTAAGTAAGAACACACCCATCAGAATATGGAAAGTTCAAGTGAAATCTGACTTTTGTGAATTCTGTGCTCTTCAAAAGCAGAAGCTGAGGTAAGTTCTTGGAAAACAGATTAACAACCATGCCTGCAAATAATTGGAAAGGGAGATTGTGAATTTTGCTAGTAAAATTAAATGCTTCAAACAGTTTAGGACTTTGATTTCTTATCCTTGTTGGTTTTCAAATTAAAGAAGACGATCTTGAACAAACGGTTCAAACAAATATGACCCGAGTATTGCATGTCTGTGAACATTATGTGAAAGGCAGTTTGAACTTTTCTACATCAAGGCTGACCATACAGCTAGCTTGGATTTTATAAAAATGTTGTTCTCATCTGTGTGTCTGAATATGAGATTACAAATTGCGATCATCTTAATGATAGTATAAGTCTTAAATTCCTATGGAAAGACTGGGGATTTGACCAGCAGAGCTTGTTGGCTCTGTTTCAGTTCCTCAAGAGGTCATAGGACATGATCCTCTGCATCCTCTATTCTGTTTGAACCCTGTTTCATTTCATCTTAACCATATATTTATGTGGGTCCTATATAAATGTATGGCTGGAATGTAGTGAAGCAGGGTTGGAACAGAATAGAGGGTACAGAGGATCTAAGGGAGAGGTCACGGCACTTCATTACAGAATTAACTCTTTCCTACCTTCTGCAGTATCATTCTTGAAACTGATGCAAGTGTGATTGCGGAGAAAGTTGCAAGTCATAGTGTTGATGCTGGGGCTCCACTGTCTGAGCAGGTATTTAACTTCACCAAATTTGTTTTTTCAGTCAATCTAAATAGTGAAGAGAATGGTACTGAATCAACAAAAAGATAGACCTTTCTTTCAATGATTCTCTGAACCAATAGCTGATCATTCAAAGGCTCTATTATTCTATTGAGAAGTAATTTACTTTTGTTCAACTCTGGCAGACATTAACTCAAGCTCTGGCTACAGCTCGTGAACATCTAAAAAGATCTCTTCTTAAATGACACTGACACCGGCTCCAGACAACAGAAGAAAAACATACATGGCTCCCTTTGTTTTTTCTTTTTTTATCCATTCTATTGGCTGCTGCATCATACTCATCAATGACCAGTACTAAAAGTAATTGCTTTGAAGATTGAATGAAATGGATAATAGAATGAAGGCTTATACAAGTGAGAACTGATTAATATCAAACAGTAGCATTCTTTGTCTTAACATTCTCAATCATAAGATACTCCTAACTGAAAACGGTATGAACTATCAAGCAGGAGCATTCTTTCTCTTAACATTAACGGCTTAACATGATACAGTACTGTAATAACCATAACTGAATGTCCACAACTTCTTGTGAAAAAGAAACAAGCGTGCGAAATTTATCTTCTGCAAGTAAAAGGCTTCCTCTCCCTCAGTTCCCCGACACGGCACATGGTTCTTCCATTTCATATGTACTAAAGTGAAGTGAAAGTGAATGAGGTTAATCAATTGTAAAGTCTGTCTTTCATTGGATGAGAATATAATCAACGTCATTTGAGAATGCATCTCCGGAGGTTGGTGGTAAGCTATTCCTCTGAACATTTTCCCGAACCTGGGCATGAGTTTCTGCCTCCTTCTGGAACAACTTTACTAACTTTTGCAGCTCCAACTTCCTCACTTCAACCTGTTCTTCAGTGACCGGCTGCTTTAAACCGAGGTAAATTAACCCAACTCCTATTAGAACAATACCAATGAATATGAGAATGGCTGTAAAGAGACCAAATGCATAAGGAGTATTGGCTGCTCCTGGGATTCCATCAACATTGATTCCAAACAAACCAGTGATGATAGTAAGAACAACGCCACAGCCACCAAAAACAGCCAAGTTGTGGGTTACACGAAGGCTTCTATCCTGAAATCATACCACAGTATCAGAATAAGTTATGTAGGGAACTTAAGGCAACAGTTATCTTCATTAATGAAATTTCCGCATACCTGCAACCATGCTCGAACAGTGCTTTGCATAACATCTTGAATAGTAAACAAGCGACCCCGAACTGCTTCCTGCTCATCAATCATTTCCCTTGTGCTCTTCCTTATTCCCTCTAACAACATTCTTGCTGAATTGCCCCTCAAATGTTGGAGAAGCTCGAAAATGATTTCCTCTCTGGCATGCAAAGACCATTTCACTCTAATGACCTGAAACAGTCGGCATCCCCGTTTCAGTAAACTTTCTGATAAGGTACTCACTTAACCTAAATAAGAAGCAATAAACTTCTAGTGCATTGGGAAGCATTCCATGGCTTAGTTATCATTAGCGAGCACCTTTCACCAGAGCAGCTCTCAATAACTCTGCCAGTAAATAAATTGCAGAATATGCACCAGGAAGGAAATATTAATGTCCTTAACAAACAAGTTAGACCAAATCTAAAGAGACATGACAGAGCTCCTCCAAGGAAAACTACTTATATTTCTTGATTTAAGAAAATAAGTAAAGATAAACTACAGTAATTACAAAATTGGAGTTAATATATCTAATCTATCAAAAGAGAGAGAGAGAGAGAGAGAGAATTACAGCATTAAAAATAGATTCAGAAAGTTCTTGCAAAACAATAGCGCTGATATACCTGTCTTGATAGCCTTCTAATTTCTTGGTTCAAAATAATGCTGAAGAGATTCATGTCTTCCTGGTTTCTCCTGTTCAGACCAACTAATATCATCACTGAGAAAGCACATTAATGGAGTAACTAATTTGTATGAAGATATGCTTAAATCTTTTTCTATAACCTGTGCATAAACTTCAATTCAATCTCATCTGCAGCCCCAAATATGGATTTGCGAAATAACCTGAGACAAAATCAAAGAGGAAAAGGAAAACTTAAGAAGAAAACTAGCAACACATGGTATCAACACACTTTACATCAACAAAAAATTATGATATCTTGGAAATTAATAGCCATCCGAGAAAGATAGGTACTACACCAAAAATAAAGTAGAATATACATGGTCTGAATCTCTGCTATCAGAAATATCCTTAACAAAGCATGTAAGACAGCAAATCTCAAGGAATTATTTATATCATGATTTGTTTATTTCCCAAAACTGTATTTTTTGGTATAAACTTAGATAAAAACTTATTTGATAAAACATAAAAAGAGAAGACAAAAGAAGAACTGATTATACATACAGAAGGATAAAAAGTTAGTTATAGCATTAACCATAATGCTGATGAAAAGATGACATCATGGATAGAAGTATTAGCCAATATAGTTTCAGTCACTGCTGCACAAAAGTAAATAAGTAAATAAACCAAGGATTGGATCACATCAATAACCTATCATCCCATCGAGTTAAGCGGCAAGCTAGCTGTGCAATGACTTCATGCACTGTTCGTGGCACATTATAACCCCCAGCAGATAGAAGCTCCTAATTAAAGCAGCACATATAATTAGTAAACCAATGAATTAACTTGCACACAAATGAATACAAACTAGTCAGCGGTCTATTCCACTGAAAGGATTACATCAAGGAGAGGTAACCTGAACTTCTATGATTCCCAAAACATTTACTCTCGAAACATGTCCTTTGACATGCAATGCAGTCAATAAAAAATTCTGTGCTTGCCAAGAGCGCAATACAACAGGAATGTCATCCTCTTCCACATATGGATCACCAGCTGATTGTCCCAAAAGCTCAAATAGCAGTCCTCCAGCAACCCTTACAGGCACCTTGGAAGAAGACAGCATAAAGAAGTGTGAAGCAGGAACCACAGTCGAACCAGAAACAGAAAGGTATAACCTTATTCCACAAGTAGGTGAAAACATGAGTTCTACACAATACAAATTTTGATCTGTTTTTATTATGGTTTAATGCTCTCTCTATCTATCTCTATGTATGTTCACATATGCATGCATATACAGAAGACATATGAACACATATTAATTTCCATTTTTTCTTTCTGTTTTCCAAAACTCAGGTTCAGCTTTAAGGAAAGTGTCCATTGCCCCACCTTGACACATCCAAGGAATTAACTGTGTCCGTTTCTGCTGACCTAGACATGCAAATTACAGTTTTGGATTTCCCTGCCATAGATACCCAATAAATTGCGAACATCAGGGAATTGGCATCTAAAATTCATATTTCTTAGTTTGTATGCAAATGAGTTTAAATGCAAGTGACTAAAGAGATAGCCAATGCACTGATCCAGGTGAAGTAGCAAAAGAGTTCATAGAAATGCATTTTACCCGTAGTCATTCAAGATATCAGGACATGGTAGATTCTATTAATTCCATGCCTATAGTGTATGCAGAGAGAAGGGTTGAATTGGGTTTTGAAGGAGTGGGAAAGAGGATGTTTAGGAGAAAAGGATAAAAGCCTAAGAAGGTTAAATTGTCCCTGCAATTTTAAAGGTACTGATAACACAATTGAATAATCCGCTAGCAGTGAGGTTCTTGACACGTGTATCTTATACAATCATGGATACACAGATTCCACCCCACAAAATCTCTGACATAAGTATATACTTTGCAGGAGCTTTTGAAGCTACAGTAAAATCTACTGATATGTAAGCATCATACGCAAATATATACCAGAAAAATAAACAAATTTGCATTCAGAAAATTCTACCTCGTAAAGAAGATGTTTCATTCGCTCACTTATCAGTCGACTTTCTTCTCTCAAGGCCAAACTGATGGCTGGATGCAACCACTGAGCATTGCTAAGCCAAGTCTGAACATAGGAATGACCTGCATCCACATGACACCACCAAACAGGGCCAGCTGGGCGCTCCCAGTAAGGAGCTGCTAAATCTGCAACAGTAAGGCTTTCTTCATCATCCAATAACTCCAGCTGCTGCGTGGACCAACCAGCATCAGATTGAATAGTTTGGACAAGTTCTGATATTCTCGCCCACCCAATGGGTGCCCAGTGACTACCATCAAATCTTTCTATGGAGTTATACTGCCCTGACTGTAGAATCCGGATTTGTTTCTGCTCATCATCAGGAGCATCCTGATCGCGTTTAAAGTGGTAAAGAGGCGATGAATCTAAAGCATGGTTCTTATCCAGTGTTGGGGAAGAAACCTCTCCTACATTATGATCTCGTGGTTGTGACCTAAAAGGTTCTGTATCCCCATGTCTGCCGCTCAAGGTTCTTGAATTCCATCTTGAGTTCAGGGACCTCTTACGGCCTCGAACGAACTCAAAAGCGCAAATAAGCCCATCTACCCAGAGATCACTTCCAGGTATGACATCTCTGTTATTGACAGGTTTGTGGCTTTCAGGTTTCTTTACTTTATTGCTTCCGGAGTGTTCTTCTTTCACTTCACTGCTCATATTGGTCCCCTGCCTGCGTACTCTACAGTACCCAAAACCCAGAAATGATCAAACGATACCACAAAATGAATACTTTTTCCCGGAAAGCGTAAAAACCTGAAGGGAAACTACTCCCAGATATCAGCTACATTTGAGGGCACCCTGAATGTAGTAAACAAATACCATATCAGTTAAGGTATGGAATAAATTGATCGACATGTACGGAAAAGCTAAAGAATCATATATCATACTGTGAGAGCAGAGCACTGGACTCCCTTTAACTTCTAGCAGTAAAAGGCAATCAAAGAGAGTGATTCGCCATTGAAAATTGCGCAAAACAAGCAACAAAAGCATCTCATAATAAGGTCCTGGTTATTCACAGTAATCTGACGGATCCAATTCCAAACTTACAAGCTTAGAACTTGAACCTACACGTGTCTGTCAGGCTGCAAAAGCCCGGAAAAGGAAGAACACAGAAAAAGTGCAACACCATGGACATCGACGGTGAACTCGAATTGGAGAGTTGCGTAGAAAAAGAGCGAACGGTGATTTTGCGGATAGCAAGTGGATGTACAAGTACAAGTGTGAGTGTGACTGTTACTACTGTCACATGCTATGCTCTCCACTATAATTGGAGAACCGAAGGTGCATTGTGTCGGTAAGGGGGTCTTGTAGTTTAGGTGAGGTTGCATGTTCAAATTTCTCTCGTATATGTAATCATTTAAAATTTGGGGTCAAAATTTTATCTTTTGTAAGAGACTTACTCAATACGAGTGGTGATTAGCTTGAGTGTGAATGGCTTAAAGATACCTTCCTATAATTGAGACCCTCCTAAGATACCTTGTGACCAACCAAAAAAAAGAAAGGAAGTGAGAGTACAAGATCTCAAGTTCGAGTTCCGATAGCAACATTATGAGAGTTCATCTAATGTAGTGGCTCCTTGTGCACAATGAACACTAAGTTACCTTTCTAATAAATTAAAGTGAGATCAAACTGTGTTTTACCCTCTCATTATTCTATTGGTCCGAAATATGGGAGACGCTTAAAGTGAACGATTCCACCTTTTGAGTGCAAGTACCACCATATATTTACCAAAATTGCGAATACCGTACCAAACTTAATACCAAATTGAGTTCCCCACTCCACATGATAGAAACTACATCTTCCGAGTTTAATACGTAATACTTATCTTCTAGTTAGCTCAATTACTGGTTTTAAGAAAAGATGGTCAGAACAAAACCCAGTAATTTCATTCTTCAGTACTTTGAGACGATCATGAGTCAGACTTTTAGATTACAAAGTGGTAAATGAGTCCAAACCATCAAACAAAAAGGTAAGTTTGACTATAACGAGCAACATACAGAAATTATATATAAAAAAAAGGAGTCCACTAACTGGGATTAGCAAACGTGTTGGTTCCTAAGCTAACAAAACGGTCAAATATGGCACATAAGTATTCTAATACAGCATCATGGCAGTGGCATCAACAGGGCTGTAGCAAGTGGAGGATGTCTCTTCAGAGTTCAGACCGACAGTCAAGAGGCCAGTGCCATTGATTTGGACACTTCCAAACTCAGACAGCGATGAGACGAGAGTTAGTAGCCGTTTTGCCACAACTGTTGCGTCTGCTTTGAAGGCTGGACCTGAGACTGAGAGCCACCCATGGTCAAGGGCCCATCCCTAGAGTTTTGCTGTTGATGTTCCAGGGGCATGCCTGTTTGAGAATGGTAGTAATTTGAGTACCCAAGAGCTCCAAACTGATGGGACGGCTGCTGACCTTGTCGAAACCCAACACCCTGCTGATTCTGCCCCTGCAAACTGTAATAGTTGCTTGCAGGAACACCAGACATCGTCCGTGAACTGGGCCCATGAACCCACGGCGCTGAATTTTCATTCTGAGACCACAATATCATAACCCCCACTTATATTTCGTAGAAAAAACGGAATACACTACAAGATCACCTAAATACAGTTCTAATGCATCCTAAATTACCGCCAAGTACGCAGAACATAAGAATTGATCCATGAAAATTTGTCAACCCTTGGGAGATGCATTACCTGTTGAAGTGAGACCAAATGGCTGCTGTCCTTGTATTGAGAACTCAAAACATCATCATAGCTAATGGTTGTACCTCCAGGAGCAGTTGGCGCATTCAGAGGGAAGTTTCCTGCAGCAATATTGGTCGAACTTCCAAATCCATAGCCAGAAGCAACACCGGCAGATTGCGGCAAGCCGCTAACCGAGACATTGTTCTTGTACTGTGGGAGAACTGATGCTAAAGATTGGTGGTATGCAGTATTACCCGCATATGCCTGCTGATAAGCTGATGGCATATATGGGTAGCTTTGGGGCAAGAACGGATAGCCAATCATGTTAGCAAAATGTCCCAACGGAAGGGTATGTTGTGAATAAGGATGGACAGCAAGGTGTTGCGGAAGAGTGGATCCTGCTGCAACACTTGCACCTGGAAGCGTCTGTGAGGTCAGTTGTGGTGTAGAAATACTAGCTGCTCTTAAAGCCTGGCACATGTGGAAAAAGAATATCAACATGAGAAACAGTATTGAAGAATTATAACCAAATCAAGATTTAGGCATTAGGTACTTTGTGTGTCTCTTTTAGAATTCCTAAATCAACAATGAGAGAAGAATAATCTTAAAATTTTTGGTTCAAAAAAATACAATACAACTAATAACATGGATGACTATCACATAGGTTTCTGGCTAACATATGGTCTTCGCAACAATGTTCAGTTCCCCTAGAGGGAAAAAGAGTGTGATAGCAAATTGGTTATTGCCAGTTGGTGATATAAGCCTCTTGTAACTTAAAACAACTCGATTTAAGGAGCTTTCATATACTTAGTTGTGAATATCCTCTAAAGCATTTGATAATTGTCAAAACATTTCAATGGTGAGCAATGTAAATGAACGATTTAATGTGCACCTACGAAGCTTTGAAAATTTCAGAAATGTGATTCTTTGACAACTAAATAATTGCCAAGAAATCTATTCCTAATGAGCATAATCAGAAACGTATTATTCCCATTATGCAGAGAAACTTAAGATCTTAGTTTATTCACAAAGCAAAATCAACAAAAGTATTGGCAATCCAATAAAGCTTGATAAGATAATGGCCACCAAATGACTCAAGAAGGCTTTCTTACAACACGATATAAAACCAGTAAAGATGCCAAGGAAGTAGTAAGATAGACTGAAGACATGCCCAACAACAAGACTAATATTTTCAAGTCAATTTGTTTTACATGTTGCTTGGATGGGCACTAAATTCTAAACTTATACCAAGATCTGTTCATTATTCTATTCAAGATGCTATCTGATTATGGAGCGAAAGCTAATGTCCCTACACAATTACACTCATTAACAACAAAAATTAGAAATTAACGATAGCATACCTCTGGCATGGAAATGCTTGGACCACTGATGGAAGATGGTGCATTGCTATATTTGATGGGCATTGACTGGGTCACAGGGAAAGGGGAGTATGGGAGTTCATGTTCCCTACCAGCCTGGACAGTTGGACCCAACAGTGTGCTTGACAACGAGTTGTTATAAGCCTGCTGTAATAACATGTTAAATGAGATTTCAACCAAACCATCGAAGCAATTGGGCTATAAGGTCAAACTTAACAACTGAAAATTCACAAATATTCAATCACACATATTTCATGTTATGCCAGCACATATGCACACACACAAAGACAAGCAGAAATAAACTTCTAATAGTAAAATGCCTGTACCAACCATTTCCATTCCACCTTTCAAAATATCCAAAGCAGCCAACAAAGAATAGAACTTTTATACCTTTTCCTCTTCTTTCTGGGAGGTAAAGAAACAATTTTTGATCCACATATATTTGCTGGGCATAATAAAACAAATATCTAAAAGGAAAATAAGTAAAAGAATTCAAATTTTGTGATATAAAGTTGTTTCAACAGCACAAGTAAGAGCAGCTAGTATTTCCCATCCTTGTCATAAAAATGATAAGTGGTATCTGTTCTTTTTTTTTTTTTTGTGCATTGCCATATATCATAGAAACATTAACTTTCAAGTGACCAAGTATGATAATAGTTTCAAATGTTACCAATACACTTGATAATGAAGCAATATTCTGCATCTGGGAGCTTGTCTGCGGGTTATTAAACACATCATTCAACTGTTGTGTGTTTTCATAAGCATAATCAGGTGCAGTTGAATGAAACGCATATTGATTCCCTTTAGAAACTTCAGTACTTTCCTCCTTTAACACCTCTGGTTGTGGAACCGAAGGAGAGTCAAAATTCCCAGCATTGACACCCGTTCTATGGACTAAACTTTCATCTGCAGTGCTTCTGAGGTGCTCGTCCACATAATACTCAGGATTTCTGCAAGAAATGACCCTTAAGACCAAGAAATATAGGAAAGGAAGGATGAAATGATATGATGAGAAAAGAATACCTAGTCTCTGGGTGTCCAGTTGATGGTGCATCAACCAACTCAGATGCCTCCTCCAAGGTACTTTTTGTTGGCATTGCGGCAAAAGAACCAGAAAAACCAGAACCTATTGCAGATCCAAAAGTACCAAAACTCAAGTGTGAGCAATCTTGAGCATTAACTTGGAGGTGATCAGGAATTATTACAGAAGGATTATCCTCTTTGGTTGCTGCTTCTTGATCATCATTCTCCAAAGTCAAGTGCCGGAAGTTCACTGCCACTGATGAAGGATCGTCATTGGCTGAAATGGAAATAAACAAAATATGGTGATTACCATGGACTAAAGTTAATCATAATCTTAAGAACCAAACATTACTGAGTAAAAGAAATAACTCTCATGTCTACACTGAATTGGCCACTCAGTATACTAGTAGTTGAGAAAGAAAGCTTGCAAACTTTTGAGTTAAAAGATGAAGCTGGTGCAGAATCTAACCAACATCCCAGGCCACCATCACACATTCAATCACTTCTTTACAGTAAAGGAACTCGGAAACAATTTATGGACATGGAAAAATACAAGAAATCGCCACATATGAGCAGATAATGTAAAAATTCAGCCAGGGTAGTCGTATATAATTGAGGAAAAGGAGATCAAATAAATAGACAGACAGTTTTCAACTAGTTATCCAAAAATTTGCGGGCATCAAACTTTAAGATTGATTGATATCATAAACAGTACATCTATGATTAGGATATTCTGAAAACCAATGGCAAATTTCAGAACTAATATAAAAGGAAGAATGACATTTGTAAAGGAAAACTATAAAAATGCAATTTGCAGAAGAAAGTAGAAAATCACCTTCACTTTGATTGTGCTCAAAAGTATGATTATGGGGCTCGTACGAACTCAAGTCCTCATACAAATTATCCTCAAGAAGTGCTGAGCCTCCAGAATCATCTTTTCGGTCATTCTTACTTGATACAGAAGCAGAGACAGCATGGTTCCCTCTGAGATTCTCAACATGATCATCTTCTATAGGCAGAACATCATCTACTTGAGGCCTCGTATGCTTGGTAACTCTACTCAAAGGCATGTTAGCGGGATCAAGATATAACTCAGAATCCGCAGGAACCTCCAAAACAGAGGACACACTAGTAGGTGGCTGGTCCTCAATAGATGGCCATTCATCTTCAGAATGCATATGCTGCTGGCTTGCAACAACTTCTGGCATTCCCTTTATTTCCGGCACGTTTGAAGCACAATTATTTGATGAATGCAATTCATGGTGTGATTCAGCTAAAGGGTATGCCGAATCACTTTGATGGTAAATATTGTGGTGAGGTGGCACAACAGATACTTTATTATGTGGCCTGCCCATCTTAACAATGTCAGCCATGGATGCTTGGCCCGATGGCCCTAACCAGGCAGATTGAAATCCAGAAGAAGGCTGTGAAGATGAAGAAAATCCATCACCTGCACTTGTGGATGATTTACTTTCTGTAGCCACAGGATCACTGAAAGAATGTAAAACAAGAATAAGACAACGATAAAGTTGCACATCACATGTAGATTGACACTCACACATCTCAAATATTAGTTAATGAGCATCATGGAAAAAATTACTTTCCAAGCTAGACAGAGCAATATGAATAGTAACTGCCTAAAGATTTAATAGCCACCCATTTTGCAGAATACAAGATAAGGAAATTTATTTGGACAAAAAAATTCACAACATAAGATTTACATGATATCGTGCCCAACAAAACAAAACAAATCCAATATGCTAAAAACTAAAAGAGTGAAGCACTTAGAACTCATATCACGTAACAGTAGCCAGATATTAGAATTTTTTCCAGAGGTTTCAAATGTGCTGACGTTTATTTATAAAAATTTCATCCTCCTAGTTTATAAACCTACAATTCATGGATCATAAGTTTTCAATCTACACTTTACTTTGTTACGAGTTTCAATAAATTTCCTAGCCTCACAGGAATGGCCATCAACTTCAAAAAGTTGCACATCCATTAATGTGATAAATTTGAATGCTTGGGGGGAAAAACAACATTTCACTCTCCACTTCCCCTTTGCCCTTCCACCAAAGCATTATAAATGGCAAAAGGATAACCAAGATGAAACTGCTATTACTTGCTCCATGTGTAGCAAACTTTATGCTCCTCCACTACCAGTAAGTTTAGCATGGCATTCCCTTCCAGTTCTAATTAAGAGTTAACAACTCTTTAATAGAATATTTGCTCCATATGTCCAGCAATACTAAATAAATGATCTGGCACAATTCAGCTTTGTTTCTATTAAAGAAGCATATGGAAATACATATACTTTATGGTACATTCCCAGAGACCAATAAAATGCAGAATATCTGCCTCATGTGAATCAAAACATCAATAGTTATTTTCCCAAAAAAAAATCAATAGTTTGTCTTGATATATTAGGCACAATAATTGCAGATAAGGTCATAGAATTCTAAAATTTACATAATACCAAAGTCATCACCATGTTAATTAATTTTAAATGGGGACAACCTGGGCCATGGAGTTTGCCAGTTGATGTTACCTCCTCCCGTACCACATGCCGAAGATGGCAAACCACCATATGCATGGGTTCCATTTTCCTTCTTGTATGTCGATTTCCCATGTGAAGCACTATAATCTGAAAGAAAAATGTCAAAATCAAGGGAAAAGGCAACAGAGTTCAAGAAGAGGAAGAAGACAAATATCAAGTTTAAAAGAATCAATACATAGCTGACACTAGTCCAAAACCAAAGCCCAACACCCATACAAATACATCTAATAAGGGTAGACGCACCTCGAACATTACGATCTGCACCTCCTCTACCACCTCGATGTGTCATGCTGGTAGCACCACGGAATCTCAGATCAACTGGGTCCTTATTCTGAAGCAAAAGCAGAAAGGCATAAGAAAACTACTGAAAGGACCATTATGTGTCATGGAGACAAAACACCGACATAGTTGCATAACATTGTTAGGAAAAATAAGCAAACAGGTTATATGAAAGAATGTGAACAAAACTTTGATGTCACCAGACTTTAACTATTTTGCTTGTGAACACACCTCTTTTTTTTTCTCTCGCTTGCTCTTGACCTCATGGAAGGGGTCTGCAAAAAGAATGATGCTGATTTAGGAGTGAAGCTCTACATAATTATAGACACAGACACATTGAAGTGGAAGAAATCTTCAAACAACCTCATCTCTCCACATTAAACCGCATTTTAAAGAAACTTAAAGCGTCTAGAGGACAGTTTACTAACTAAATTAATGATGAAAATTGACTAGCCAAAGAGCATACAACCAACTAACTCAAAGATAGAGAGAAGCTAGGTATAGGGATACAGACACCGAGGATAAAATAACAAGACAGGATAGCACCTTGGAAATCGTGGACTAAAACACAAATGCAGAGCAGAACCGAGTTCATAAAGTTTATGCACATCAAACACATTAGATCTTACTTTAAAAGCCAAAAGATTATGAAAGAATGAGACCTATTTCCAACTTAAACACAATATATGAATAAATTCATGCAGCTGATCCGCTAAACATAACATTAATTCCACTCATGGATTTCCATTAACAGTTAGAAGGTGGACTTCCATCACATCACAGGACATGGGGATGCAAACAGCGACATGTAATCCACCACACAACATGCTAAGCAAGCAGATAGTAATCAAGTTTAATCACACAAGAAACTAAAAGCTAAGGTCTTAGATATCATCTATCACTAAACCTAGATAAGCC
>JANVCQ010000002.1:40884970-40901471 GCA_025531925.1 Erythroxylum plowmanianum | reverse complement strand
GCACTTCATGCTTAACCCTCTCTGTAAAAGTTACAGAGTTCTCTCAACCTATTCTGTGGATACCGTTAGAGGTCGGATACTTGTGCGGCTACGGTGGTTGAGACGGATCAGTTTCGGAAATGGTTCGAGGGATGCATCAAGACAAAGATCGAGCTTCGGAATAAGATACGAATTAAATTTCAGCTTTATTTAGATTCGTGTTAATCATTTTATAGAATTAAATAGATCTTGGTTTTCGGGAAATCAAAAGTCACGAAAAAGTTTCGTGACATTTCGCTGCGGTCGGATCAGATCCGGACCCGATTTCTCAACAGGACAGGCTCCTTTAAACCATCCACTTTCAGACTAATCCCCGCTCGCACCGGGTCAGCCCGTAAGGGGTAAAGTGCTAGCCAAACAGATTTCTCCAATCTTCCTTTAAGGTCGAGCTTTTAATCAAGAACAACTCCTGGTCACGACCTCATCGTCAATCTGTGAATTGCTTTTATATTTCAACCATATACCCAACTATCAGGCTAACCCTCACAAAAATGACAAAGTCAAATGGTTAATAGCTCTGGAACTGAACTCTTCGAGGAGGCTAATTCCAACGTGTTTTGGTTATACCTACGTTGGAACCACTCTAATCTGCCCAAAATGTCTTTTTTATTCTATAGCTAGCAATAAAAGAGCATCTTAATATCAGTCTCGTTCTTAACACTTTATAATATCAGACTCCTATTTTACTTATTTTTATTTGTTTATAATAGTTAAGAGTGGACCTTTTTTTTGTTGCCTATTTTATTTTTTATAAGAGTTAATCCTGGACACGCACTCTTTCTGCCTTTGCCCATAGTCGAGCTTGCTTAAAACTAACCAAATTATCTTTTTTATTGTATAGCTAACCATAAGAGAACACCTTAAGACTAAGGATAGGTGCACTAATACACCATATTAAAATGATAGAGCATAACATAAACATAGAAATATTTTAGAGGTAGTAAAAGTGCTACACTTTCAAGCTACCTTACCTATTCCTTTTTTTAGTTAATGTGTTTTAATTGCAGTTTATCTAATAAATATAACATAGATTGTTAAATTAAACAAATGATCATCTCATGAGAGTTTGGAAGAAGTGTATGTTGTTCCACTTTTGTTGTTCCAACTTATCTCATCTACATATTTATATAGATCCCACATAAATGTGTGGATGAGATAAGTTGGAACAGCAATAATGAAACAGGTGATCTGATCCTGAGATTTTGTTCAATATGAGGTCATCTTATAGACATATTAAGATGTGTTGGGTGCTTATGTTGTGCACATAATAATGACTAAAGGATAAGTTGGTCCAAAAAGTAAGTGATGTATCTTTGTAGGATATTCGCAAGGAAAGAAAGGTTGGAGGCTTTATAATCTTAAAAAAAGTTGTTGTCGCCATCGTCATCATCACACTCAGTTTAAAATCTCGCAATAAAACGAGAACTGGGAAAATTTGATGGTACGCAGCCTTATCCCTACTTAATAGAGAGACTGTTTCCAGTAAACCCACTAATTTTGATTATTTTTGTGACGTTTCATCTCATAAAAATGTGTTTCCTTTTGCTATATGAACAAGTTAAGCATTAAATTTAGGATGTTAAGCACTCCTTTAAGGAAAGTATTGATATGCCAAAGATGAGTGATAAGAGCAAAGACAAAGTTGAAATTATTCTTTAAGGCAAACAAAATTCAGGGCCTATAATATGTTGGCCATAAATCTTTTAAAGAACTATTAAATAAAGATTGGTATTTGGTTTTACCCCCTTCGAATCTACCATAACATGAAAGCTCTTCAGGTACTCATTATCCTTTGGTAAGTTATGTGGCGTTTCATAATTTTTCTTAGGGTCATTAGACATTTTTGGTGGCCATAACCTCAAAGGTTGAGCTTAGGATCTATGTAGAGGCTGTGAAAAATGCAAAATGACAATATGCAACAATCCAAGA
Source organism: Erythroxylum plowmanianum (assembly GCA_025531925.1). NCBI lineage: Eukaryota > Viridiplantae > Streptophyta > Magnoliopsida > Malpighiales > Erythroxylaceae > Erythroxylum > Erythroxylum plowmanianum. The sequence continues at coordinate 40,899,503 of JANVCQ010000002.1, read as the reverse complement.
AATTTCAACACTTAAAGTGAATAAAACATGATCTTTAAAAGCTTTTTCACTCAGTGAGAAGCCGATTGACTGTAAGTGAGTATTCAAAATCTTGTATAAGTCAGATAGGACGATCGAGAGCACCTGGTGGCGAAGGGTTTCACACAAATTGGAGGTCTCGACTTTCATGAGACGTTTGTGTCATTTGCCAAGCTCGTGACTGTTCTTATTTTTCTATTCGTCACAGTTGTGTGAGGATAGGAGTTACATCAAATAGAAGTTAACAGCACATTCCTAAGTGACAACTTAAAAAGAGGAAGTATATATGAAGTTTCCTCTTGGATTCATAGCAAGTAATAAGGAAAAGTTCTATTGATTACTCAAGCCAATTTATGGGTTATGATAGGCTTCTTAAAATTGGCAAGGTATAGCAAGGTATGGTTTTGTTCAATCTTGGGTAGATAATTCACTGTTTACTTTTTAAAAAGACAGTGCATTCTTTGGATTATTGGTATTTGTGCACAACATCATTTTAACGAGGAACAACATAGTAGCTCATTTGACTTTTAGGTCATACCAGAGTTTTGAAAATCGAACCAAACCGATCGATCGGACTGAAAAATCAGTGACTCGGAGTATGAAACAGTTCGATTTAGCCTGTATTTTTTGTGAGTGATTGACCCGTTCATTTTATAATCAGAACGGTAAAAATCGTTGAACCGGTGAAAGAAAGAACCGGCCGATCCATTTAAAATGTCTTGCTTTTGATGATTTCAACTTGAATGAATATTATGATTAGTGATTTTTTTTTTAATCTTTGATGAAATATGACTAGTGAGTTTTGTTATCTTATTTTGTGTTGTATTTGATGAACTTACAAAAATTGTATATTTTAAAGTTTGAAAGTTTAAGTTAAGTTTATAATTAGATAAATAAATATAAATAAAAATTTATATATTTATTAGTCAACGGTTCGATCACGGTCGAATTTTGGTTGAACCATTAATTCTTGAATTAGTTGCTTCTCCGGTTCAATTACTGGTCTGATTTTAAAACATTGGGCATACCTGCTTATCTACTTTAATATTAAAGATTTGGAATTATTAAAGTATTTCTAAGAAAAAAAAGTATTTCTAGAGAATTGAAGTGACTTGTGTTTGTTTGATTTTTTTAAAATCTATTTATTTGTAACGTAAGTATACGGGTTGTATTTTTATAGTATAAATAGTATCGTTCTCGCAATGATTGTTATTAGATATCTAACAATTTTTGTAACACTTGATTTAAGGTAAACAATATAATAAATGTAGCTAGAAAATAAAATAAACTAGGGAAATTTGACAATTAAATAGTTAACAAAGTAGAAGTCAATATGTGATTAATCAATGATAACAACTTGGGGCCATTTAGTTCCACTTCTGTTTTTCTGTTGTAATTTTTAGTTTTTTAGTTTTTAATTTATGTTTTTCTTTCAAATAAAAATAAAAACTTATTTAGTTTGTTAATATTAAAGTAGTTATATGTTTATTACTGATGGTAATTACACATTAGATAAAACTTAAAAATAAATTATTTTTAATTAATTAAATTTATTTTAATCTTTTATATAATATTTATTAATACATTATCAATAAAATTATTTTATTTTTAAATAAATATTTTAAATTTTAAATTTTATTTAAAATATTTTTAATTATTTAATCAAATTTTATTTGTAATATATATATTTTGGAGTTATCTTAAATTTAGTTATATTTATTAATAATTATTTAATTAAATTTAATTATTAAATTAAATTAAATTATTCATAATTTTCATTAATAATTAATTTAAATAATTTAATATATATAATTAAATTATTTATAATTCTTAGTAATAATTAATATATAAAATAATTAAATAATATATATTTAATTGATACTAAACGAGATTATGAAAAAATAAAAATAAAAAACAAAAATTACTTTTTGTGGTTTTCGTAAATTTAAAAAACTAAAAGAAACCAAAACTAAAAGCAGAAACAAAAAAACTCAAACAAACAAGTTTTTTTTATTAAATTTGAAAACAAAAAATAACAGAAAGCAAGAGACTGTAATTACTTCTTTCTTTGTTTTGTTTTTACCTCACCTTCTTGATTTAATAAGAGTTGACTCTAAATATCTAATAACTATGATTACCTCCTTCTAATATCTAATCTAGTAATCCTAATTAATATGTATAAGAATTGAATTGTGACCTCCCGATCTCTCGAAGTTCTTCCTAACTATTTGGTTAGATTTGAAGCAATCATATAGGTAAAACAATTAAGATCTTTCTTTCTTTAATTGTCTACTAATATAATATTTGCGGGTCTATTATAGTATCAACTCTTGCCATACGAAATAACAAAAATATTTCAACTTAATCTCTCCATTTTGATCAAAGCTTGAAATAATAACCACCATAAAATATGTTTCTATTAAATCAGTAACACAAAAATTTAATAATACAATTCAAGAATAATTCCTAAAATAAATCTAGCAATACATAGTTGAAATAAATCCATAATTGTTCAATACAATTCAAGAATAATTCCTAAAATAAATCTAGCAATATCATAGTTAAAATAAATCCATAATTGTTCATTTTATAAATACAAAATACAAGTAAAAATATGTGTACTTATAGGTTTCACAATTTTGGCCTATAGCCTGATCCAATAATAAAAAAAGACATCATTTTGTAAATTTTTTAATATAAAAAGTTATGAAGGGTTGAGCCAAGTTGGCCCATCGGTGGCCCATCTGGTCATGTAGCCATTTAGTAACTCAATCTGGCTCGACTCATTAACATCTTATTTATTTATAATAAAATAAATAAAAGAATAACCCGATCCGACCTCGTGGCCCATCCAATAACCCGATCTGGCCCAACTCATTAACATCTTACTTAATTAGAATAAAATAAATAAAAAACTTTATTAACGAGATTGAGCATTCAAACTATTTTTATCATAATTACATTTAAACAATCCTTTATATATATATATATATATATATATGGAAAGTTAAATAGATAACTTACATAACATGGCGTAGATTGCTAATCCCTGCTATATTTTCTAGGAGGATCGAAAGACACCTTGAGAGAGCATGTACAAAAGTGGTAACACTCAAATCAAAATTTATGGCAAAATTTGCTAACTAATCAACGCTTCGATTTCCTTTCCTGTATGTGTTATGAGGAAGAAAAATCTACACTCAGGGTGCAGGTGAGTTTGTAAAGGATTCTCCTATCTTAAGTGAGGTCACGAGTTCGAACCATCTTCACATATGTAGCCGTTTAAAACTTGGGGTTAGAGCTTTGCCTCTCACAAAAGATCTATTTGGCTTGAGCGATGATTAATCTGAATGTAGATAACTTAAAGGTGTCTTTTTATAGTTGGAAAAAAACGCTTTTTTGTTTTTAATCCTCCCTGTTTGAAGGTACGAAGGGATAAAAGGCCGCAAACTAACGGACTAACTAGAAGATGAGGACCATAGCTCGTCTCCCACTCTCGCCACCAACGGCACCACCACGATCAGTTATTTTCACTAATGTCAACCGCTCCACTGCCATCACGGCTGCCTCAAGCTGGGTTCAGAAAGCATTACTGAAATCCATAACCGGAGCTCTGTCCGTCAACCTTCTATTCTCTTCTCCACCTTCCCTCTCTCTACAGTCTTCCTCCGTACAGCCGCAAGGGCCTCCGCCTTCTTCCGCCGAGTTTTGCCTCCAAGAGCAAGAAGAAGAAGTTAAAGCAGAGAGCGATTCTCAGGTTGTGACTAACGAAGGAATCGTGGAAGAAGCTTGGCAGATAGTTAACGACAGCTTTCTTGATTCCGGACGCCGCCGGCGCTGGTCGCCGGAGGTTTGGCAGCGTAAAAGAGAAGATGTGTTGAGCAGTTTGATACAGAGTAGATCAAAGGCTCATGATATTATCAGAAGGATGTTGTCTAGCTTGGGCGATCCTTACACGCGCTTTCTTTCTCCTTCCGACGTAATTTGTTTCTCAAACATTTTCCTTTGGTTAACCGATTTTTTGACTTCTACTTTTTGCTTTTGAAATGAAAATAAATCAAAGTTCTGGTAGATGAAATTAACTAGTCACGCAGTCCAGACTCAACACATAATTTCTTTTCATTTTTGATTGGATAGTGTCTATTTGTCTACTTTAAGAATTTTTTTCATGAAAAAACTATAGAAATGTTCTATCTTGTGTGCTTGATTCTTGTGGCCTGTATATGCAAAAAATGGCCTTATGTATTTTTCAGTCTTCTTGATTCATGGCATGTCTCACTCGGTCACTCCCATTGCTGGTCAAAGTTCTCGAAGATGGCTAGGTATGACATGAGTGGTGTTGGGATAAACCTTAAGGAAGTTCCAGATGAAAATGGAGGGGTAAAGCTGAAAGTATTAGGACTCTTGCTAGACGGTCCGGCCCATTCTGCTGGCGTGAGGCAGGTAGTTACTAGGCCAAAACTTTGGACGCTTGATAAATGTGTGCTTTTATTCATCTAACTACTTGTGATTCTTTGATTACTATCAATTCGTGCAGTTAAGTTTTTATATTGCTGATAAGTTGCTTAACTAAGTGCTTAAGCGTTTACTGCTCCGTAGTTCAAACAAAATCCTGTTTCTACTGCTTTAAATGTATCTAGTGTTGATGTCAATATCACATTTCATTTGAGTAGTAGCATATGTGGAGTTTCACGTACAATAGTTTTGTTTAATAGGGGGATGAGGTATTAGCAGTCAATGGAGAGGAGGTCAGAGGTAAATCAGCGTTTGAAGTGTCATCTTTGCTGCAAGGCCCAAATGAGACATTTGTGACTATTAAGGTTTTCAGCTTTGTCGAAGAGAAAGATTATATGATGCGTTTCTTGTGTATTATCTTCTGATTAACATTTTGGAAAACATGTTGTCAATACTAGGTAAAGCATGGCAATTGTGGACCGATTGAATCATTAGAAGTTCAGAGACAACTAGTTGCTCGAACACCAGTTTTTTACCGTTTGGAACAAATTGAGAATGGCATCACTTCTGTTGGTTATATACGCCTAAAGGAATTCAACGCACTGGCAAGAAAAGATTTGCTCATTGGTAAATGTTTTTTGATCTAGGTGGTTTTAGTTTGTTCCCCCAATCAGGGTTCCTTTTTATTATTTGCCTTTCCAAGCATTAGATTTCTGTTTCTTTTTGTACCTGGTGTATGCTCTCTTCTGTCTGAGCATTAGGTAGAATCTAAGCAATGTAAGTATTGCCTTTCTGCCTTTTTCCTGCTGCTGTTTGAGATTCATGATGGAGGACAGAATAATCAGAAACATCCATAGGATGGTGTAACTAATAAGTTTTAGTACACATTTGGCTTGACAGTATACCATGATTCCTTTTTCATTTGTGAATCTGAAATCAAGTTTTATAACATAAACCATATGACGGTAGTACCTTTCCTTCTCACGTGACTTTTTCATCGTAAAGCTGAAAAACAGTTAACTAAAATTTGGATGATATAGTTATTAGTATTAGCTGAACTTTTCTCTAAAATGATTTACCTTTTATGCATCTGATAATGGCTGGATTGTCAAAGCATGCCCAATTGACGTGTAAATGAAAAGTTACCGTTAGTCATTTCCATTGTTTCTTTTAGTAGCTTGGGTTTAGTTGGTATCAAAATATCATTTATGCTCTCATATCATGTCTTTATGCTTAAGTTGTGTATTTCTTGGCCTAATATATCAATGGCAAAAATACTATCGCAGCAATGAAGAGACTTCAAGATATGGGGGCATCATATTTCATTCTGGACCTTCGAGATAACCTTGGTGGACTAGTTCAGGTATATTTTTAGACAAATATATCTAAATTTAATATTGGACAGCCATAAGAATTAGAACAACAGTAATAGATGCAGTTACTCATCAGAAATATGAAAATGCCTATGCATGCTTAACTCAGTTTTCAGTGCCACAAAGTTGACAATGGTTAACAAAAGAGTCGCCATTATAGCATATAGAACTCATGAAACTATATCAAAAAAAAAAAGGAACAAGAGATATAAACTCTGGTTTGTTGGGGGATTAGGTTAAATAATTTTAACTGCAAATTGTGGTTGAAAATTCTCCAGTGTATAAACTTTGGTCAACGTTTCTCAATTTTATAATTAAATTATAGCAGGATAATTTTTGGCAGTTGCTCCTAGATATCAATAGATGTCTGAATTCCCGCATCATGTGTAAAATCCATGTTTTTACATTTATTTCTTAGTGTATTAATCATAAACCGTATTATAGAAACTCGTTGATTTTGAAGGGATAGTTACATAGTTTCAGGTGAAGTCTTATTCTTGCTTCCTAGCTAGCTTAACTGTTCCTATGCTTATTTCAGGCTGGAATTGAAATAGCCAAGCTGTTTCTGGATAAAGGGGAAACGGTATGCTGGCTTTTGATATTGAACTCTGAAAACATATTCTTTTTCCTCTGAAACTATTTTTGTCATCAAATGTGATAGATTATAAGAATGCTTAGTGCATGTAGCAAAGGTGTATATTTTCAGTTCTTTTTTGGGCTGAGATATTTCAAGGCATATAGGATCCTAGGAATACTCATTATGCAGGATTCTCATAATTAAAGAACAGATGGTTATGCTAGTTATATACATTATCTCGTAGCCAGTGGCACTATGTATGGCACCATTGATGATTGATTATTCACCTACTGCGTTGTACTTCCTTTGTTATAATGTTATTGCTTTGCACCAAACAAACTGTCAATGCTCTTTATTGACTATTTTAAGAGTGAACCTCTTGTTAAGGACTTTTCTTATTCAATTTAAACATACTGGAATTGACATTTGTGCAGCTTTAATTGTCCTTGAACAGATAATTTACACTGTTGGAAGGGACCCTCAGTATCAGAATGTCATCATTGCAGATACTGCACCTCTTGTTACAAAACCTGTCATTGTATGTACTCCTTTATCCGTGATACTGGAATCCTGTAAAATTGACTGGCCCTGCATTCTGTGAGCGCTGCATATCAGATGATTTGCAAACAACAAAGATATAGATATTGGTTATATCGCTTAGTGCCACGAGTCATTACCTTCCTTATGACTAAAGTAGAATTCAAGCATGAAATTAAGCACTGAGCTTGACAATGAATTGCTCCTCAATCAAGTTAAGCTAAACAGTGGAGACTCTGAACTTGGTTCGTGTAGTTGAATCATGGAAATTATCCTATTAGCAGGTTTTATTGATCTCCTCTGAAGGGCTGAGTCCCACCTTGATGGATGAAATATATGTCTAACTGTATCTTATAAGCATATTATGTCCGGTTGACTAATTTCAAATGCAGGTCTTGGTGAACAACAAAACTGCCAGTGCAAGTGAAATTGTAAGTAATTTGAATTGATACCCAGTTTCTAGTTTGGTTTCAATGGTGAATGGTAGTGTAATTAAGGCTCTGATTTCAGGTTGCCTCTGCACTTCATGATAACTGTAGAGCTGTGCTTGTTGGGGAAAGAACGTTTGGCAAGGTAGCATTATTAAATATTTAAATATGGAATAATATAGCACATAGAAGATGATGATACCACAAATTTTGCTCAATGTAATTATAATGTGGTGTTCGGCTTAGTGTAACTTTTTGTAATATTGTCCTTTGTATTTTCTGAGCTGAACTAGTTTTTCATTCCCTTGGTCCACGTTACTTTTCTGGTCCTTTTGGTAGTTCTGGTTTCATGACAAATCCCTTTTGCAGGGGTTGATCCAGTCAGTTTTTGAACTTCTTGATGGCTCTGGAGTGGTTGTCACTGTAGGGAAGTACGTTACACCAAATCACATGGACATAAATGGCAATGGAATAGAGCCTGATTATCGAAATATTCCTGGTAATGCTCTTCCCTTTGAAATCGCTGTCTTGTGCTATACTCTTTCCTTCCATTGGCAGTTCAGTGAATTAGCCAATTGTGAGCTAAAAAAACCCAACAAATGCAGCTTGGAGCGATGTCATGCATCATCTGGCGGACTGCAAGTTGCATCAGCGAGGGTAATCTTACCACTTCCTTAGGGTTTTATATGGAAAAAGGAAAGTTCATATAATCAACAGTGGTTGATTTGTGCTTTGGGAGCTGGTGTGGCATTAGATGACCAAACATCTAACAAGTGAAAACCAGATTCTAAGAACAAGGATCTGCCTCTGTGTGCTATATAACAGGATTCTTTGTTGCAAATTATGACGCATGTAAAGGGGATATTGTAGATAGGAAACCATGGATTATAGCTGGTATCATTCATTAGAACCTGGAAATGTCTTCAGGACATGTTCAAAGTGACCACAGCCAAGTGAATTCCACTGTTGACAGCCCATTTTGCAGTAACAAATGGTATTTCTTCCTTTGTTTGCAGCAATATGCTTGGATGTACAACTTTCCATTTCCTCAAACCTTCATAAATGGCAGGATTTGATCCCATCAATTATGCCATGTAACTTTTATAACTTTTTTGGACAACAGTTGACAATAATTGTTTTTTTAACAGTAATGTGAAAATGACTTGGCCAAGGACTATGCATGGATACAAATCACAACTGCCTCTCCAATTGGAAAGGCAGAATGGAGGGAATAAAAGGAACATATGCTCCAAGGTCTGCTGGATCAAGATTTAGGTATTTCATCTAACAAGCTATCTGACACCTTTTGTTTGCCCTACTATTAGGCAAAACAAAGTTTTGAGAAGTGATAGTATTGGACATCCATGACAAATGTTATATGGAAGGGCTGTAGGTCTTATGTTGTCTACAAGCCTCTCCTTTATGAAAAGTTGAAAGATTCTGAGTCTTACCCTCTTTAACTAATCTTGAATAAAAGCTTATACTAAATAGGGCAATGTTCAAAAACTTTTAAATATTCTAAAACAAGGAATCACATTTTTTTCTCAATGGTTAAAAATTTCAATTGGTTTAGTCGATTTAATTGTTAAAACTTTAAATCGTTTAATTTTTTTAGTTTAGTTTTTAACTTTTAAGTTTAAATTATTTGAATATCTCTTGTTGTTAAAAATGTATCAATTTATTAATTAATTGGTCAAGTTTTGTCGATTAATAAATTCTTATAAATTAAAATAAATAAATAAATTTTTATTTAATAATATCTTTTTTTAATTAAATTTTAAATTCTTTGATTGATAAGAGCAATCTTTTTTTTATCATATTTTAAATTCTTTAATTTTATTCACTCTTTCGCAAGTTTTATGAGTGAAATCTTTTAAACTTAGAACTTCTTATCTTATCGTTGAACTTCAAATCCGATTTTTAAAACATGAGTTTTCCCTGTTGCTTTGCATCTGAAACACCATCTCATTCACTGGACTAGCAAAGACATTTGGAGTGCTGAGTTAAGTTTGCTATCGAGCTTGATGATTATTCTAACATCAGGTAATAAGAACCTTTAACTTTTGATTCAGTACCATAAAACAGTGCAAAGAGAACCACAAAGTAGATAAAGAAAATGCCACATACTAACCATCACTTACAAGTTAGAACTAGCAGCATAGCATAGGATTGCATCACCAACATCTAGATTTGTATTCCCAACAGACCACGCTTTTAGCTTTTCTCTCTTCACACACTTTTTCCATCTTTTTGCACCTTCTCTTGCTTGCAAAATTTAACAATCTAATTCATCCTTTCTCAAGTTTTCTGATATTCTCTTCCACCCATTCTCATCTTTCCCTCTCTCTATGATCCAAGGAAGCTTTGATTCTTCAAGATTTATTTATACAGGATGATATTTAAACTCTTCCTTGCAATAACACCATTGGTGCCTCTCTTAGCTTCTCCATTATTGTTCTTCACAGCCAAGATAATTGAAGCTCACATTATAGATAGAAGCAGCTTGGAGACATGGGTTTTGCAGCTTTTCAGCATTTCTTCATCTTCCTGTCTTATCTTTTCCTTACTTCAGGTGAACGACGTTGCAACTGAGTTTATTTTATGCGAGTTTCTGCTACCTGCTTCCAACCCTGAATTGGAGCATACTAAGCTTCTTCTTTCTCTCCTTTCCCTTTTGTCTGTGTTTCTCATCTGCAACAGGACACTATCAATATAATGTTACCTTCCTTCTTTTGAATGAATCATTTTAACGGTTCGAACAATGAAAAAGAGGAAGATTATGAAAATTTGATTTGCCGTGCATCATAGGGAGCTTTATTCAATCCCACTTATTGTATATCGGTTATTATAAAATGAAATGTCATTTTCATGGTTCTTTGTGCACTTTTAACTATCACGTTATGCTTCCATTCTTTTCTGAAGTCCTGTTACGGTTGTGTACCCTTTTCCAAAAACTCTTTTTCTCGATTTTCTCCACAAGCATGGAAACAAATTCTGAATTAGATTAGTGGGTTTAAATCACTGCAGTAGTATAACCAAAGACATAAGCAATATGCAGACTCAAGATCATGATGTTTGTCAGGAACTACAATCCTTCTCTTGTCCATTTTATTCCATAATTAGCTCTAATCTCTGATTTCAAAGAAACTATCTGGCTTACCATTAGGTGGCAGGCAGGTAGGAGAACTTGAGCTTTCCATACTTTCTATCCTTGTCAGCACAGAATGAAGCGACAAAGAAAAGAACTCATCTTTGCTTTTTGATATCTTCAGGCACATGTTTTTCGGAACTACCTCCTTTAGAAGCAATTCAGAATCAAGAAAACAAGATTCTTCACTCAACTTCATATTATGAAACCCAATTCGACACAACTCCAGGAACAGTTCCAGTTGTCAATCCAACAAATCCTGGCACGACGCCTGTTGTGGCAGAACCCCCACCAACCCCATCTGGAATAAATCCAACAAATCCTGGCACGACGCCTGTTGTGACAGAATCCCCGCCACCCCCGTCTGGAATAACTCCCCCAGCAACAACTACTCCCCCAACAACTACAACTCCGACAACATCAGGAGGATCTTGGTGCATTGCAAGTCCAGCTGCTTCAGAAACAGCCTTACAGGTAGCTCTTGACTACGCTTGTGGTTATGGCGGAGCAGATTGTTCAGCTATTCAGTCAGGTGCAAGTTGCTATAATCCAAACACTCTCCGGGACCATGCCTCTTATGCCTTCAACAACTACTACCAGAAGAATCCAGCTCCAACTAGCTGTGTTTTTGGTGGGGCCGCACAACTTACCAGCACCGACCCAAGTATGTGATGCCCTTAAGGAAATGAGACAATCAATGTTTGTGGTCGATGTTCTTCTTAACTAATATTTCCATGAAACAAATTTCCCAAGAAAGCAATTTAACTCAGACCCCATTAATAATTTTCTTACATTTTGTTCATCTGTACTTCTTATGATATTTCCTGATTTCTACATGCCATTGTTTCAGGTAATGGAAACTGTCACTACGCTTCGCCTAAACCAACAACCAGGTATAAGTTCAGACTTCAGAACCCCCATAATTTAGCACTAATTGTAATATGGAGATGGTTATGGACAACTCTTTTTGACATGCAGCTTAAGTCCACCGACAACGCCAACCATCACAACATCCCCATCACCTCCAACTACGATGACTCCAACAACCACCACTCCGGCGCTATCCTCACCTTATGGACCAAGTGTCTATGGCGTAGCAGAACCAACAGGGGAGCCCAGCTCAGCCGCCGCTGTCTCATGCAGCTTACTCATCCTGTTTTCTGCTGCCGTCATTCTGGGGTCACTTCATGTCTAAACACGCCCTCGTAATTTCATCGACTCTGAGAACATGGCAAGAGTTGAAAACCACAAGACCTTCTTCTTCTGTGGAAGAATATTAGTTACTTAAGAAGCCTTAGCATACAGATTCTTGTACTTGTAGCCACGTTAAAAATTAGTACAATAAAAGTATTAGGCAAACTAGCAATGGACTTTAGAACTAGTTGAGGATTTGCATGACGTTCAAGGAACATTCACTTAGTTCTTGAAGCATTTCAATCACGCAGAATGGAGTAATATCAACAAATAGCACAAGCTCGTCTGAAAATGTTTAAACATGTCACTATATCCTCCTGGAAATGTTGAATCGTTTACCAAGTCTCCTACTCATCCACAGGAGTATTGGCATTGCATCAAACTTAGTCAGATGGTAACACTCTTATTTAAATACCCCATAATGAGTGAGTTAAAGACATGAATTAAGACAATTAGAAGAATATGAACCAAAAAATGGTAAGGGCCCTATTTGTATGATCTCGTCACTGGACGATTAAGAGAGATCAACCTTCCTTTCCTTATTGGTGTTCTTCCCTTTGGAGGAAGAACCGATGTTGAATGAAGGTTAGTTAGCTCTTGACCGAGCTAGCTGAATAATTTACAGCTAAAATAACTAATTTTTTTAAAAATGATTTCGATACCATTATTCATTGATAATTCTGTTGTTATATAGGCAGAAAAGGAAAATAACAATCCGTCTAATTAGGACTCCTATTATAGTAGAACTCTGTTAAGAAACAAAAACCAGAAAGGATCTTTTAAAAGCTAACTATCCTTATCCAAATACTATCGTTATCTAATCTTCTATTATTTCTCCTGTCTAACTAAATTCTCCGGCGTTCTTATCAGCCATTACCCAACTTCTTCCCTGTCCTTTGATAAGTTCTACCCACAAAAGCATCCTTATCAAAAAAACCACTTGTTATAAGTAACTTCCTGCTCCTAGAAATGCAGCACCATTTCTGGCTGAGACTAGAGATGAACTCATCAAGGGGAAAACATACACTATGAAGCCTAAAAGGAGTGTGCAAATTGAGCACTGATTTCAATATTTGATGGATGAAAAGAATGGTACTTTTTAATAAAGACTTCTTAATCAGCCTGTTCCCAATGTCAAACTGCATTGCGAGAGAGTTTGTAGCAGAAATTCATATGCAGTGTCAACATTACATAATCAATGGAAATAAGGTCCAGTCTTATTTCCATTGACAAATTTAGAAGGGACTTAACAATCCCAAGAGACAAACTAGTGACAGATATAAACACGAGCTCATAACAAATTTCCTCTACCGCTCACTAGAGTTTGCATATCAGAATGTCAAGCATCCACTCCTACTGGAGATTATAAAACAGCAAATAGAAGACAAGGAAACTGATACAGCAGATATGACCCAATCAGTTAGGCTTATCAAGAATTGGCATAAAGAAAAACCAATGGATCTTCTTTTATTTAACATACACATAAGATAATATCCAGAATTTTGATTAAGTTAGAGAAATAATTAAAGAAATACGTATCAGCATGATACACCTAATATGTACACACTGATCCAATTAGGCCAATGTTAAGAGATTAGTATGCCAATTTGCAAAACATGGTTTTGCAACCATACATTAACATGTGTTAGCAAGGGGGAGTGGGTGTTCAAATTTGCAGGAAAAGAAAAAATCAGTTTTCGAACATTAATGCCAAACAGTGATCAAAATAGCAGCTTTAAAGGGTGCCAGTTGCACCTATTCAGTACACATATTAACCACTGCCTAAGAAAAAGTCATGGCCAAGTAGGCAAAGGAAGGATAGACAAAGAGTGGCCTGATGCAATTCCAGAAAATACTAAATAGTCTTCTATCTGAACAGTCTTAGATAGTTCTGACTTGAAGACTATTTAAAATATCCACGGTGTAACAAGTTGCTCTACCAACAGAGAAACTGTAATCAATAGAACTCAAAACATACCTACATTTTACCAATAGCTGATAATCTATGACGATTATCACATGACCTGCAAAGAGTAACAACCAGAAGACATCCACAGGTTATTGAAAAGGTGAGGGTTGATTGTTAGTAAAACTGACACTTTATTCTTCCCCCTTCCACTGAGATCATAAATTCAAACCTAACTCAGACCTACAAAAGCCCAGTGTTAAAGATGCTTCTCCTAAGAACTTCCTACATTAATGTCATAAATGACCTTGCCTGTTAAATGTGCAACTAGTTGACTTTGCTCTCACTCAATATCTTCAACTAAAACCCACGTCCATTATTGTAAAATCGAGCAACAAGAACAATCTACACCCCTAATTATCATTATGGCAATGTTTTCCCTCCTTGAGACTCGTATGAAACTGTAATAACAAGGTATAGGTATGTGATCAAAGGATTCAAACCCACGCAAATGCCAAATTAGGTTAATTGCATCAAGTTGTCTGGGTCACTTGCAGATAACAACTGCTTATGTACAACTAAGAAATTGCCGTGTAACTAAATAACCTCTACTTGTGCAACAAAAAAACAAAGCCACCTCCACTTTCTCAACATGGAAAGTACCACTCTCCTAGTGTATACAGGAAAGCATTATCATCAATGAAATGTCATTGTCTTTTTCACACTTGCAAAATGTATCAGTGAGCGACAGAACTATAAGTTGGTAATGAAAATTTTTAACTACCAGCTTGTGCTAAATTACTTTCCTTAATCATATATGCAAACAATAAGATCAGCAGATCACAAATACTTAGCATATCAAGTGTAGGAACAAAAAACACCAGGACAACCTTCATG
>JANVCQ010000002.1:40855524-40867814 GCA_025531925.1 Erythroxylum plowmanianum | reverse complement strand
GTTCTCATTAAAATTTTGCCCCCACTAGAATTTTTTTTTTGCCTTCAGTTAAATTTTGCCCCCACTCAAAAAAATTTATGGATTCGTCCCTGTGTACAATACGGCAAAAGCTACAAAGCCAGCCAGATACTGGTAGAGAATGTCTTGACTGACACTTGCAATATGCTCGCTCTTCTTTCGTGTAAACAATTCCTGCCATTAAGTAATATCTACTGTTCCGGAGTATGTTTGCTTTTTTTTTTAAGGTTCTCCTCAGCTATTTATAGGACAGGGTAATGTTTTGTGCAGAGTGTGTGGTGCAGAGTCTTAAAGTATTCTGATAGGAAAATAAAGATCCTGAAACGCTTAGAAGGAATTTCATGCTACTTCGATTCAGATACCAAAAAACTTGGCTGCTACTGAATTAAAATGCATATAACAAGACAGATAATGGCTCAGCATAACCATGGCAAATGAGTCTGTATTAAGTATTGACACATCCATAACACATCAAGAAATAAACAGAGTTCTTTGTCATGCAGTTGCTGTCAGCTCATGCTTTTGAGCTATTTACTTCTCATTTGTGAGTATCATACATTGAACTAATGGAAGTTCAATCTAAGTTGACCATTTCAGAAAACAATAGGACAATTCAACAATCATTAACTATCAGTGTCACCATCATCATCATCATCATCAGTCCCGTAGTTATTGCATAATGATTGAAGTACAGTATTAGCATCGCCAGTTTTACTTGCCTCCGCTACTTTATTCTCCTCTACTACGACTCGCTTGCTACTATCAACAAATGCATCTTTCTTTGTGACAGAAATCGTGAACAATGGAGATCTCAACTTCGGGCCCGAACCACTTGATGTCTCTGCAGATAATACATAAAATTTGTTAATACTATCATATTAGACATTTCATAAGACTACAACAATTGATACAACAAAACTTTTCCAGCAACAATTTTCTGAAGACAAAAACTTTACAGAAAGCAATTAACATAAATAAAAGACTAATAAAGAGCCTAACATGATCAAATTAATTTTAGTAGAAGCTCAATCCTCAATGCCAAGTTGTATAACATATAAGGAAGTTTATTGCCAAATAATATATTTCTTTCAACCATAATATCCGTTCATGATAGTGTTGGCAATTTATCTCGGGCTCGAAGTTAACAAGCCAGACTCAAGTTAATTATATTTTAAGCCAGGTTCGAACTTTTTTCTTTAATTTTCATGCATTCAGCTGGACTTGAAGTCAAGAGTTTTGACTCGAGCTCAATGGTCTGCCCAGTCTAAAGCCCAACTACTTTTTTAATTAATTTTTTCCAATGAAACAATGTTTTGTTATTACAAATTAAGCTCACTCTAGCCTCGGGTCGAGCTAGAGTGAGCTTAATTTGTTTTCAGGCCAAGCCAAGCCCGAATGGGACCAATGCCACCCCTACAAATACATGAACTGGTTAAGCAAGAATCTTAGGTTTACCAAAAAAATCATGTCCAACTAATACATGAAATTTCAATTTTATGATTAAATACGGATTTTTGTATCTATTTTAGGAACTAGTATTAGGTAACCACTATGGAATAGTGATAAAATGTTGTTGTCCCATCAAATAATTGCCGTTTAACACTGATTGCCTGCTGAAAACAAAGGCAACACAAGTGTAGAAACAAAGAGCATATGAAGAAACATACTAGAACGCATACTAATTATTAAGTTAAAAGTAAGAACATAAAATATAAAACGAAACAGTACAGTGAGGAAACACAAGTAACTCAACATCCCACACCAAGACAGGAAACCATTAAAATATTCCAGGGAAATTGCTTGGACGTCACTAATCAAAATATTATTGACTGTAAAAGAGGCCATGAGTTATAGAGTAGATTGACAATGCATTCACAAGTTATAAGAAAGACTAATGCATTTACATGAAAATTTTGAAACTTTTGAGAACACGTCGGGATTAGGACTATATTACATGATAATGATCTCAACTCACACGTGAAGAGTTGCCGCAGGTGCACTATAATTCACAGGTCTAGAGTGTTATTTAGATAGACTGAATTGCAAGTATTTTCATGTTCTAACCTCAATATCTAAAAACTAGAATTAAACCAGTGGGAAGAACTACCAAGTTATTTTGGCATATTCATTATCCATCTAACCTTATCGTATCACTTGAAGCAGGAAATAGCTTTTAAAGTTTTAAAGCTCAAAGTATCCTTGCTTCCTCTAACTAACAGTGATCATACAAAAAGCAAAGAAAGATATATATAAACTCCTAGTCAAAATGATCAGATCGGAAAATAGCAGGGAAGAAAGAGTGAGCATACCTCCATTACTTGGACCATCTGATGTGGCTTTTGTTAATGCATCTGTTGGCTTATTTTGCAACTCGTCGTCGATCTTTCTCTTCTGCATTTAAGCAAGTGAGGAAAATGGTTAGCGAACACAATATTCATATCCCAGCAAGGAAAAACAAGCTGATCTACTTTGATAGCATATTATATTTTGAATACAATAGCTCAGTGCGCAGGATCAAGAGAGATGCCACAAACAATGAAATGGGTATAAAAGATTGATAATATGATAGGTTATTTCCAAGAGACAAATTAAATATAGGTTGCTCTCCCTTTTTCTTTATTATTTCTCTGCGTGCTGGCACTATAGCATGCTCATTTAGGATAGTCACCAAAATCAATCATAAACAAAAACAAAATTTATAAGATTGGAAAACCAAATTATGAGAAAGATGATGATAGTTTAGAAAAATCATAAAAAATCATAAAACCATTATAAAGAGGAAGTTTTTTTTTTTAATAATTCCTTTTAGAACAATGTTAAAAGAATATTGTGAAACAGAAAATATATTCATTACTAACGTGTTTTTGAAAGTCTCAATATTAACTGGATCATGATAGTTGAGCGTTATTAAGACTTTTCTATAATTCTATTCACATTAGAATAATACTCCTTTCAAATTAAAATAATCCAAAGAAATAGCTCACAAAAGGGTAATAAACCAATGCAATAAAAAATCACATTGTTTAAAAATTGCATCAGTCTAGGAAAATGTTTTGGGGAAAGCATTATGTATATCAAAAGACTGTCATAATGGCACATGGCTAGTTCTTAGTTCTCAGTAATACCTGGGCATCTTTTTCTGAACTTTTTTGTCATGCAAAATAAAAGAAAATGAATGGAGTTGTAAGTAGATATACACAAATTAAAGGGCTGGAAGATTATACCTTGAAATTGTTACTTGCTGAAGCATCTTCATCATCAGATTCTTCATCAGAGATTCTTCGTATAACCTCCTCTGGCCTCTGCTTGATTGTTAACACAAAGTAAACCATGATAAGAGTTAAAAGAGATTTGGTGCAATAAGCGAGTAACAAAAGAGTATCAAGAAGGCATTTCAATACTAACATGAAATATTGATTTTATAAGAGCTTCATCCTCTTCTTCAAACTTCTTCTCCTGTAAGCACATACAAGAATAAGGATGAGAAAGCTTAGAATGCAAACACCAAAATAGATAACTTAATATGCACATCTTAGTCCATAATGCTCGTACACTTAATTCACAACATAATCCTTACATGTAACTTGATAAAAACTACAGATATAAATGGCTGCAAAATTCCATACTACCGTGATGATTATTACATGCCTGTACAAATTCTCAACAAAAGAATCAAGTAAAATTCCACACTACTGTGATGATTATTACATTCCGAAGTGCTACACATTTCAATCATAAAGCCACGGTCACCCAAGCAAAATGTGAGATACTTTCATAGGAATGACATCACACCAAATAGAGTCCTCATATATTCCTAATTTGAAAGACATCAAGCACCTTCGAGCAACTGGTATAGTGCTATCATCTACCCAAGCAACTTTGTAAGGATTTGGATGTTTTTCCGTGAGTAAATTCAATCTCTTCACCATGTTCTCAAATACCACATTTATAATACTTCCTCAATCGATGATAATAGAAATTGTTTAAGTCCTATACAACTAGGATAGCATATCTAAAATAGAATAACGTATACTAGTACTGCTTCCTATCTAATTAGGAATCCTAACACAATCTAAATTTCAGCCTACTTTGATGTAAACTCAATTCCCAATCCTTATCCTACCAAATTAAAATTTGTGGTTAACTAATCTTTCCTCTTTTATTTCTTTTATAGACTTTAATTTCTTTTGCATTAGATTTAGTTCAAACCTTAAAAGTAACTAGAGCTAGGTAATTGGTCAAAAAAAATATTTTAGTCAATTGATTCAAGACTATCATGCAAATTTATTCAAGGAGCAATCCTAATTACATAAGATATATTAATTACAATAGAGTACAAAACAAGGAGACCATAAACATCAAGTTTCAAACATGTTATGCAGCCAATTAGAATATTTGGATGAACTATTTCATTAAGCTTACCTTCTCTGCCGCTGTCCGCTGCAATGCTTCAAGCATTGCATCTACACTTACAGTTGCATGTCTAGACTGCAGAACATAAATAAAAGTACATTAGCATACAGTCATAAACAAAAAGAATAGAATATATCTGTTACTCTTCACTGTCCCATAACCAGTTTATGCATATAGGAAAATTAGAAAGCAAATCAGTTTAGAAATAAAAAAAGTTACCTTCATAGACTTCATTTCATCAAGAGCTGCAATAATATCCATCTCCCTCTTAGAATCCAAAGTCCTGTTCTCCAAAGCTTTCATTGCATCTCCCATCTCCTCCGCATTTCTGTTCTTCTCCATTTTATCCATTTCCTGTCAACATTAGGAACAATGTCATGATGAAGTATAATTCAACTTGTGAAAAGAAACATAAGAGAAAAAGTGAAAAGCAATGCAGGACCTCATCTTCAGCTCGCCAGGGCTCAAAATTGCGGGTGGCACCACTCTCAACAATGTAATCTGAATTTTGGGGATCAGTTTTAATGGTGAGCTCAGCAGAGCACTTGGTACACTTGAAATAAAATCTAAATATTTGTATGCCCAGGTATGTCTGCACTTAAAATATTGTTGTTAATTGATGTTGGCATTTAAAGAAAACGAACAGAAAAGAATAAGAAAATAAATACAATGAGAAACTAATACCTCGCCAATAACATCTTCCTTGCGGGAATTGAACTTGGTGCCTTTGTAAATGTAATTACCGCAGGTATTGCATCGGATGCTCATGGGAAGCATCATCCTGACTTTAATCTGTTGGTTCTTTGGTCTCCTGACTCTAGGCAACTTTGACGGGTCGAAGTCAGGTGGATAATACTTGTTGAGTACTTTCCTTTCTCCCATTTCTTCTACCTAGCGACTACTGAATTATCATATAACAATCAAGTCAATTACAGAACCTGTATGGTTCAATCAAGATCACAATTAAGAAAATAAAGAAGGCTAAAGGCCAACCAGTAACAAAATTATAACAACCACAGCAGAAGCAATTAACAATATCTCAAAGAAAAGCTTCATTGGAACATAAAAGACCCAATCATCCATAACGACCGTAGAAAGATACAAACATAAATTTCATAAAAATTCAAGTATGAACCATTAAAACTGTCATTGAAGGCGACCGCCTAGATTGAAACTACAAACTGGAAAGCCCCAGAAGGACGGGGAGACTTTTAAGAAATCTACTGGCAGTATTTCACCACAAATTGAAATAAATAAATAAAATTCCTTCTCTTTCAGGCTTTAATTTCCTCCCTGTCATCCTTATGGAATAATTTGCATGACAAATTCAATCCACAGCAAGGATATAACAAGACAAAACAAAATTCCAAACTAACAGCGATAGAGAGGCGGCTAGACCAGCGACAAAACCAGGGCAAGAAATCCAGGTGAGACTTGTGGTGATGACAGCGAACGCGAGAGCGAGAGTCAGTGACAGAGAAAACCAGAAACAAAGGCGAGAATGAAATAGGTTAGAACCAGGGGACGCGAAGACGAAGGTTAGTAATAATTAGTAGAGCAGGTCCAGGAAACATTTCTGGAAGGGATGTCGTTTGCTGACGTCATTTTATACTTTTAATTTAAAAATATTAATCAGCTAAGTACATGTTTGTTTTAATTTTTGGTAGGTGAATAAACACTTTTTTCTACCACAAAAGTTGTTTTTAAGAAAAATAAGTATTTGATTGTAAAATTTAAAAGTACTTTTTTTTCATAGAAATAACTTTTTTAGACGCTAAAATACAATTTTTTGAGAAGCTCAAATTTGGAGCTTTTCAAAAAAGTACTTGTTTAGGTAGTTTTTTCAAATCAATTAATGAGCCTATTTTTTACCTTTTATCTTTATATTTTTACACATAATTCCTACAATACTTCCAAACACATCTTCATGTTTATTTTGATATTTATATAATATTATTTGACTTTTTAAATATGTTTTAATATTTATTTTTGATATTAATTTTATTTATATTATAATCCATATAAAAGATTTGATTAGATATATTTTCATTTTTGTTTCATATGGTTTAAAATTATATAATCATTAAAATATTATGCTTTGCATATTGTTTAATATATTTTAAATAATATTTATATGTATAAATAATTTTTATTACAAAATAAAAAATAGTTAAAATTAAAATTATTTTTTTATGTTGTTAAACGGTTTATTGTATGAAGTTCTTTTCAAAAAACTCTTTTTTAAATGACAACCAAATAGTCAACTGATTTCTTAAAAAAGTTCTTCTTAGAAAAGTTTTACTAACAAAAGCTCTGTTGATAAAAACTTTACTGATATAAGCTCATCCAACAGACACTAAGTCTGACCAGCTCCGGATCCATTGTCATCCCTAAAAATGCTTTTATTGTTATCCCTCTATAGGGATAGCAATTGAGCCCAAGGCTAGCCTGATCTAAACTCAATAAAGTCATACTAGAATTGATCGGGATGATCCAAAGCTCTACATTAAAAATGACATTATTTTAAGCCTGATTGAGCTCAGGCTCAAGCCCAACTAAACTCATTGTCATCCATAATCTTTCACCTTCATCCATATAACACAACGCCTTAATTGCTTGTAATTGGAGATTGGCAACAAGCCCGACCCATTGCCATTGCCATTTTTAGTCCTCATTTTTGAGGATTGGTCACGGGCTCAACTCATTGTCATCTCCAATCCCTCACCTTAATTGCTCGAGTTTGGAGATTGGTGATTACCTTTTATGTTGAATAAGCCTAAAGACTTGACTTTTACCAAGTTGAATAAAAGTAAAGCAGGGTAGGTAAATCTGTTGTTTCAATGAAATGTTTCCTGAGTAGAAAATTTGCATTATAACATGGTTGAAAATTTCCTATCAGATTTTAAGCTTGTCTCTCTTTGATTGTTGCTTATTCGGTTAATCTGAAATTCGACCGTGCTAAGGAGGAATTCTTCCAAAATTTGCATCGAACTTCTTATCGATAATATAAGTGAATTTCGAAAAATTAGAAAATAGAATGCTAAAAAGTGTGGAATGAATCAGAAATTCCATGGCTAGAAAGCAAGCAAGTCTCTGCATGATTATGCTTTCACATGATCAAAGCTCATATAAACACCATCATGAATTTTATTTGCAATAGCAACTGTACAACAAAAAGAGAGGAGACAACCACTAGAACTAACTTTGAGAAAATCTAGAGCATCCCATCACGTTGTCAGATGGACAAAGAAGCTATAAGGAACAAGGACCAAAAGCTGACGTTACATTAGGACAAGCACTAACTTATTCTATAATGAAATACCATGGAAGTTGAAAAAAAAGCTAATGACCATCGAAGTTAGAAACGAAACTCTGTGAAAAACTAAACTCCAGGACAAGAAGCTATATCAAACTAATCAGGAAATAGGACTGTTATTCCCTGTTGCCAAATCTCTTTGAGATGATGGGGCGGACATCATCAGAATCAGCCAACATCTCTAAGAAAGGAAGTAATGAAATTAGAGCACAATCAGATGGATCACTATACCAACTCTTAATAGGGATCCCGTTATTCTCTTGCAACTTGAAAACCTGTAACCAAAGAAAGAGAGTATAAGATTAGTGAACTTAGGTCAGAATTCTTCGTTAGATTAGAAATGAAAAGAAACATATTAGTTCGTTCGTATTAGTTCGTTTCCTTTCATCCGGGAGGTAAAGCTATTAAACTGCTTTCCCCATATCTATATTATCAGCTGTCTGGTATGGTTGGCAGCCAAGCCAAATATGCTTTCATATAACTAACCTCTATGTTACTTTGAAACATAAAGCAAGACACTAATAGTCTGCAAATGACAGAGACTGCAGATTCCAATATCAACCCATGATTAGATCCCAAAGTCTTAACCTCAACAAAATGAATCAGAAATTCCATAACAATTTAAAAGCAAAACCATCCACTATTCCATCAGGATTGCAGAATGAAAAATCCGGACTACAATGTTACGGATATACTTGGTAGAGTGGTCCAACTTAATTCATAATAATTTTGTAAACAAGTTCAAGTAGTTCTACATAACGCTGTCTGTATAACAGACTGTGTGCAGCATTTTAAAGGAGAGGAATAGGACGCAAGAAAGACTACTCAAAATTTGTAACATCAAAACAACTGGAAAGTTACAAACCTGTGGCGAATTATCAATTATAGCAACCTTTGCAAGATCAACACCTAAAACTGTCAAATCTTTTGTGTAAGTTCCATCTGAAAAAATGCATGATTCACGATAAAATCGCCGAGATATTAGCTTCCCATCTGGATCCAATATGTCTAAGAGTTGCCCAGCATATATGCTTTGACTAGCTGTAAAGATAACAACTTCAAATATCTCTGCAACTCTCTCCAAGAATGTGTGGAGGTAAGGCCTCTGCTTTACATAGACAGTGTGCTCTTTCATGTCGAAGAATACGGTAAAGGTGAAGTCCGCATCATCAGAATGTTCCAAGGTAGAGTGAACAAGTGTTTCTGTAGAAAGCAAATAAGTAAAGCAACATATAAATAAAAGAGAAATCATATGACCCAAATCTTGGATCCTACTGCCAGAATTGAAAAGTGAGCGTAATGACTTCGGAAGAAGATACACCAAGAAAAATAATGATAAACCAAATTTTATGGTTTCCCAGTCACATAATGACATAATGGTATGAAGATCCTTCACATCACACCTTAAATACATTGTAATCCAAGTTTTAGGAGTGTCTTTGTATATGCCAGAATTGAAACATGGTCGGTTACAAAAATTTGAAACCCACTGACAAGTTCTGGTTGCCACTGCAGTGTCAAATTATTAATTTTAACCTAGTAATCAGTATTCAATCTGGTCATCTCATAATTATTTTATCCCAAGTCAACTACAGTACCACTGTAAATCTAACAAGTTTCCTTATGAATACCAGAAACAGTACAATCAAAACAATGAAGAATCAAACTTTACTGAATCATTACATTTATATCATACGAATATTAAGTTAATGTGAAAGAAGAGAATATTTGTTCAGAAAGAAAGCAATTGCTTAAATTGCTTAAATTTCTCACCATCCAGATCAAGTACCAGAGTTGTAGACCTCCTTCTCAAGGAGTCCTTAGGGAGTGTTGTGGGATGAAAGTTTGATACCACATCTGACAATTCTGGTTGACTTTTTATGAACGACTGAGGATCAAAATCATCAACTTGATCTAAGTCAGTACCTAGATCAGCCTCCTGGTTGTAAGACCTTATTTGATTGATAGCTAGGTATAAGCCAGAACTATCAGGGTCTATGATTGCTGGTTCCCAAGTTTCTGTATCATTTGAACAAGTCATTTTGGCAGTATCCTCAAGATATGGAAGCATTATGCACTCTTCGCCCATATCAAACATGTTTGGTTCTGTACACTTGTAATCAGGAAAAGGATTTGTCTTGGTGATATCATCAACAATGTTCCCATCAAAGGGTAAATCGGTAATAATCATGTCACAGATGAAAAAATCTGATACATTGCAAGTTTGAAAATCTGATGTTTTTGTGTCATCATCAGCTCCATAAGCTTTTATCCCTGGCACATTAAGATCGTTGTTGCTTCCTATCAAAAATAGACAAATAAGCATATTGGATATCTTCAGGATTAAATTTAACTTGAATCTTTTAAAGCTTTATATGTTTCACAATCCCTTTGCTTCAGCAGAATTTGATTAGCATTGACCAGAGGAACTTCACACAGTTGACACAGAAATATCAAGCTATTGGCCAAGCTGAGCAATAAGTGAAGAAGGGGATTATAATTTACAAATCTGTGTCACACTTTTAAATATGTCCATCTACAATATCTCTCATACCCAAGCGTTCAATCTTCAACCAATCAAACATTGTCCACAATCAAGTCTTGGATAGTTAAAATTAGAGGTCTGCTAAACTAGCCAAACAGGAACACCAACAAGCCTTCAACAAGAATACAGTGTTCCCATGAAAATGCAAATACAATATGTAAACTCAAAAAGAAGTTATGAATTGTCATGATAACATTAAAAAAGGTAATATGCACCCTGAGCTGGCCAACATTTTTTTGGTAGTGATAAGCTAAATTAATTCCCATATACAGTTTAATAGTATGCACATTAACACATAAGTATCGTTCATACCTGAATCATCTATATTTAGCACACTGTAGACTTCAGCAGGCTCCAAATAAGGGG
Organism: Erythroxylum plowmanianum; assembly: GCA_025531925.1. Taxonomy (NCBI): domain Eukaryota; kingdom Viridiplantae; phylum Streptophyta; class Magnoliopsida; order Malpighiales; family Erythroxylaceae; genus Erythroxylum; species Erythroxylum plowmanianum. The sequence goes on along the minus strand of JANVCQ010000002.1, from coordinate 40,857,156 downwards.
AGAAAATTGTTTCCAAGTTTGATGTGCAATTAACAGACCCCTGCAAGTCAATGAGACATAATGTATAAGCAACCATCAGGTGTTTAGTGACATGATTGCTGTGCCATAGAAAGCATTTCCAAACAATAGATCAAAGACATAAATCAATGATATACATGTAATAAAGGAAATTTTGATCATCCTTTGATGACCTTGCTTTATAGTCAGTGAACAATAGTGGCAAGTGAGACTAGAATTTAGACCATTATTTACTTCATGAAATAAAAGGAAGCATAAACTTGGGAATATGCTTCTTCTCCTCAACAATATTTTCATGACCCTTTCTGTACTTATCATGGACAAGATAAACTGTTCTCAATCTGAGGAAGTTCAAAAGTAGTTGATAGATGCCCATTTCCAGCACACATAAGATTGAGAAATACTAATATTATCTTATGTTATGATCTGTTTGGATTGTAATAAATAGAAAAGGAAGCACAAATAAAACCAAAGGCTCAATGTTCAGATTCTCATTGAATAATGGTCTAGTCTCTATATGGTATATGGACAAAACAGTAATTGGAAAATCAAATTACACAAGAATTGATGCACGTAATCCAGAAATTCTCATGGAAAAACAAACGAATAACACCTACAGAAGTTCAAGTAAAGTCGTGAAGTTGCAAGGAAGGTATGCTCTCTGAAATTACAAATGAAATAGAACACCAGAATCAATTTATTGAAGGAAAGATAAAAAAATAGAAAAAACAAATGCACGGAGCAGTTGAGTTCAAATAATAGGCTTAAAATGGGAGGGGACATGTTACATTTTCCAACATAAAATATGAACTAAGCAACAGTTATAAATGCCAGTGTGAAAATAACAACCTTTTTGAATGAACGTAGGTTTCAATTTCAAAGTTCAGGCGAACTGATGATTTCCACTACATATAAGAGGTAAAATGTAACAAAACGGTTTCTAAAGCAAAGTAATCATATTCTCATAAGGTGGAATTCATAGGAGAGTTTTTTCCCCAAGGGGAAGGGAAAAAGTATCAACAAAATAATGTCATTCAAATCTCACCATTCTCCACGTGGTGCAAGAATCTATAGACACTGATGACTGTTTCTGAAACTGAATATCTGCTTCAGTCAGCAATCCTTGATGACAAGTAGCTTTGTCACTTCCATCATTTTGAGTCTGTATATCTATTCTCGAAGAGTCTAGAAAAAAGAAGTGGTTAGATGCATAAATAAGTAAATCCAAATAAAGTCAACTACACAGCACAGATTACAGATACCAACAGAAAAGTACTTGCTGCTCACTAAAGTTTCCCGTAAAATGAAAATCAAATTTCACATCTACAACATGTCAACTTGATATCTTTTGAGATGTAAAATCTCCACAAAGGAAAGTTATTCCGTAAAGAAATTGAGATGGAAATAGCCATTGAGGATGCAAGGCCAGTTACAAGTAAGGACTTAAAGTTACATAATCTTGCAGGTTCAAAAATACAAACAACACTTGGTAGTCTATCAACTTACCACAACAATCCACACATTTCCGTATGCACAGGTCTGATTCTGGTGTTTGTAGAGAATAGGTAGCATGAGAACATGATTTTGTGGATATTACTCTAGACTTTTGGCACA
>JANVCQ010000002.1:40803164-40837691 GCA_025531925.1 Erythroxylum plowmanianum | reverse complement strand
CTAATTAAAAAAACTTTGAGAAAAAGGGGGGAAGAAGAGATCAGAGGAAGGGAGGAAAATTTCAAAAATTTTTAAAAATTTTACAAAAAGTTCCTTATTTTTAAAAATTTTCGGTATCGACCAATATTTAACTAGTATTTTGAATACCAATCGGTACTATTTAAAACGAGCCAGTATCAATATGTATTTAAACTCGGTGCGACCCACCCTTTATTTCGTACCAATTTTTGTCCGGTGTGTACCAGTATTAATAATACTGCCTTCAATTATTCTTATTGTTCTCCCGTTAGTAGGATTTTAAATATTTTTGCTTGGAAGTTTCAATCGACAATCTTCAAGTTTATATTTTTCCTTATTTAACGATTTTAATTTTTATTCAGTTTATAGGGATATAATTGGAAATACAAGTTAAAATTAAGTTGTATTCCATGAAATATTGTTGTATACCAAACACTATGATAAAAATACATCAAACTTTTCTATTAGAATTCTTATAAATATCCAAACATGTGAATATCTTTACTTCCTATAGACTTATTTTCCAATGAATCATATTCTAAATTCACTTTACTTTCCCGCCAATCAAACGAGACCTAAGAGTATTCCAACTCTTTCCACTTAATCTGGTTCATATATTTGTGTGGATCCCACATAAACGTGTGAATGAGACTTAATGATATAGAGTAAGAATTGGTTAACTGAAGCAAAAGATCTGATCCTCAATACACAAGCCTCCTCACTTTTGGAGAGGGTCACTTTACGAGGGTAGGAGAGGATCGTCAATTACACGTAACCTTCTTTTTGTGTTTTACAAAAAAGCTATTTACTAACTCGACCCTATATTTTAGTAACAAAGGAATAACCTTGTCATCTCTTCGTCAACTGTTATTACTCAAGGTACATATATGGGAAAACATACTTAAGATTTACAAAAAAGCTATTTATTGTTGGGAAATTAAAACAAGATTTGATTCCAAACAACATAATAATAACAAAAAGTTTTTGTTTTTGACTTCCTGACAACCTAGATTGCTTAAATTCTATAACATGATTAACACATAAAATATAATTAAATATAAATCTTAGTTCTTACTTGATTATGAAGGTTAATCTTTTTCTTTTTTTTTTCTCTTTAACTATTTTTGAAATTGACCAATCTCAACCCTTATAGTCGCACAAGTATCTGACATCTAATAATATATACAAAAATGTGTTGAAAGAACTCTACAATTGTTATAGAGGGTTAGGTAATAAGTATTAGCTTCTTTTGAGCCTAAGTTTATTTATAATAGGTTTTGAACATTTTAGTAACTTAATTAAAATAAAATTATAATTTCAATTAAACTTAATTAAAATTAAAATTAACTATAATTAAATACCAATTATTCCTAAATAAGACTCAGTATCTTATATTTGTCCTTATTTATTAAATATTTCATATATAATTATACAGTTTCTTAAACTTTACAATCATGTGCAACTTAATTAGAGTACATTTTTTCTCTTCAACCAGTAGGTTTTTAAATATGTTAGCAATGGATATAAATTCTAACCTCAAATCATATATAGGACCTAAGTGAGGTGATTTGAATAAATTTCCCTAAACAAATACCTAAGTGAGGTGGTTTAGGGAAAGGACCTAAGTGAGATGACTTAGGCAAATTTTCTTAAACAGAAACCTAAAGTGACTTAGGAAAAGATTGTGAGATGACCTAGATAATTTTTTAAAATAAAGACCTAAATGAGGTGACTTAGACAAATTTCCTAAGACAACACCTATGTGAGATAGCTTAGGCAAAAGACCCTAGTGAGGCAACTTGGGCAATGAAATAAGGATCCATAGGTTAAAGAGTTAAGGAAAATGAATAAAAACTTGACGAATGGCATGTGTAATGAAATTAAGTTACATGGATCCTTCATGCTTGATATGGCATTGCTTGTTTAAGGAAATGATATCTTATTAAGTAGTTGATGTTGTGATGTTGTGATGAATGATGAACTTGTGCTTAAATGACTATGATGATGTTTAATTCAAAAGTAAATGCCTTACTTAAACCTTAATGTGAAATGTGACAATCGAAATTAGACCTTAATGTGAGTCATGATTGTGTTGGAGTATTGTTGATACATGGCATAGTTTTGTGTGAACATAGGTAGTGAACCCACTACTTGTTTTTGCAAATCAAAATATTTTTTGAAATAAAAATGAATTATGCATGACCACTCATGAGTAAAAATGTTTTTCTTCACTAAGGGTCACACTCACATTTTCATTATTTTTCCTCTCGCAAGCAAAAAAGGTTATTGAATTGTCTAACTAGTAATAGCAATAGTAAGCATGAGTAATAAGGTCTAGAAAAGGTTGACTAAAATTGTCTAATTTATCTCATTTTTTTTCATGTATTTGGAACATCATGTCTTTGGATGTAATGTAGACATTTGGGGCATTAGTGTGGCAATGAACTTGTAAAAATGAAATTATTATTATTATTTTCCCAAGTAGAATTTAAACTTATGGAATGAACGGTGATGGGATTACAAATAGAATATTATGATGAATGAATGAATGAATTATACTTATTTGGACTTAAAATATCTTATTAATTGATTGGTGACTATATAGATGGAATGTATGAACAAGCTAAGTCATCTGCCCTAGTAGGGTTAGTTTGGAACCCTAATGTTAGGTAAACATATGTGGTCCACCACAGGCCTGATTGAGGTGGGAGTGTGGCAAGTTGGTATTAGAGGTTAGGGTAGGATGATGTGTTTGCACAATGCCTCCAAAATATCTTGGTTGACCTTATAGGAAAAGTGAGAGTAATGCAATTAAAAGAGCTGGGTAAGAAAGAACAAGGGGAAGGGATTGATGGGTTTGGGAAGGGATTAATGGGTAAGGAATGAAAATTGAATGGTTGGTTGTTGATTATTATTATAGGGGCAATAGTTTGATATCTCATTTTAGGAGAATCCTCCATTTAGTAAAAGAATGAAACTCATTCCTTAGTTGTGACTTTTTTTAAAAATATTTTTAATACTAATTAATTAAAATATAATTAATTATATTATAATAAATTTAAATAATATTATTAATTAAGTAATTACACTATAATTAATTAAAATATAAATAAAATAATTAAAATATAATTCATTCATTAATTAAAATATTGTAATTAATTAATTAATAAAAAATATAATTAATTGATTAATTAAAATATAATAAATTACAATATAATTAACTAAAATATTATTATTATTTATTTATTACATTATAAATTAATTAAAAATAATTAATTAATTAATTACAATATAATTAATTAAAATATAATTCATTCATTCATTAAAATATTGAATTAACTATTGTAATTAATTAATTAATATATTGTAATTAATTAATTAAAATATTTTAATTAATTAATTAAAATATATATTTGTATTTCTTAATTTTTTTACAAACCAACTATTATCAATGGTAATGGTAATCATTCCTTCTTTTTAACCAACCGTCATAATTATAATGATAATATTTGTCATTCTCATTCTTCATTATAGTCATTCTCATTCTTATTATACCATTATCACATGCGAACCAACCGCCCCTTAAGTGTTAAGGATATGACAACTAAATAGGAAATTAGTTCTACTCTTATATAGTCTTGAGTATAAGAAATTGGCATTATAAATTTTAAACCGTTGAATTATATGTGTGCAAAATTATGAATATGTAGTTAAAGAAGATACCCTAAAAGAAAGGGTAACAAAAAAGTATGGCATTAGGTAAATATATGGTGGTGGATGCGTTAGGAATAAGTTGGAGTTTAATTAATTTTTATGAATGATTAAAGTCATAATGATGTGTAATAAGGACGTGTCATGTGACATTATATTTCAGATGAGGTATTTACATCAAGATTATAAAGAGTAGTTGGGGTATAGAACTATAGATTAGTTTAAATGTTGGTTATTTTAATCAAAAAGCCCCTGATTATGTTATTAATGTTGATTAAAGATATCAAATTATCAAGGATACGTTGGGAAGATGCAAACAGTCAATATGAATTAGTTATCATTTAATTAGTTAAATGATAACTAATTAAAAAACTTTGGAAAAAAGAAGGGAGAAGGAGAGGCGAGAGGGAGGGAGGAAGATTTTAAATTTTTTTGAAAATTTTGTAAAAAAGTTCATCTATTTTTTAAAATTTTCGGTACCGTCTAATATTTTAAATACCGGCTGATACCGACCAATATTTAAATCTGGTATAACTAACTCTCTATTTTATACTAGTTTTAGTTCAATACAATACATACCGGTTGTTACAAAACGTTATCCAAAACCCTAGTTGGGGAATAGATTAGTTTAAATGTTGGTTATGTTAATCAAAAAGCCCCTGATTATGTTATTAATGTTAATCATTGATGTTGATTAAAGATATCAAGGATAAGATGCAAGCGGTCAATAAATGCTAACTAGAACGAGGAGAAGTTAAGGATGATTAATTGACAGAAAGTGACATTGTGATGGGTTGCGAAAGTGATCTATAAGGAAAAGATGGCTATGTAAAAAGGGGCAAGGTGATAAGTAAGAAAAGAAGATAAGATTGGCTATAAGGAGGGAAAAAAAAGTTAAGGAAACTTATGACGTTGGTCATTTTATGGCATAGTTAAAGGGAGAATGTAATGTAGATTGTAGTTGGTAAATAAAATATAAGTGTTGCTAGAGGAGACAACGAGGTCTAATGGAAATATGATTAGGTGATAACTTGGGAAGTTAGAGGTATGAAGAATTATTTATTAATGTGAGAATGTAAGATATACTCAAATGGAAACAAACGTCAATTATGGAATTGATAAATAAGAGAGTGTTGGGTTAATAAGAATGAGAATAAATAAAGTAAGTATTGAAAATGGATATTATCGTTATAATTATATGATTGGTTAAAACGAAAGAATGATTATATATAGAAAAAAATTTATATGTTAATTAATTATAATATAATTAATTAATTATAACTAATTAATTATTTTTAATTAATTATAATGTAACTAATTAATTAATAATAATATTTTAAATAATTATATTGTAATTAATTAATTATATTTTAATTAATGAATAATTATATTTTAATGAATTATAGTGTAATTAATTAATTATTAATAATATTTTAATTAATTAATTACAATATTGTAATTAATTAATGAATTATATTTTAATTAATTAATTGTATTTAATTAATTAGTATTAAAATATTTTTTTAAAAATCACTACTAAGGAATGAATTTCATTCCTGTACTAAATGGAGGGTATGGAGAATTCTCCGAAAGTAGGATATCAAATTATTATCCCTATAATGATAATCAATAATCAACTATTCGTTTTTCATTCCTTACCTATTAACCCCTTTTCAAACTCATCAATCAAGCATCTCCTAAGATTTTTGGGTTAAATAGAATGAAGATGATTGCTATTAGAAACCCATTGGTGATGATGAATAAGATTTTAGAGTTAAGGTTATGTAGTAAAAGCCTTAAAGGTAAATATTAAATAGATCCAAGGTTGATTGTATTGGAGATAAATAATAGATTTGAACGATGAATAATGATATATGGTTGACTAATTCGTGATAGAGTATACACGGAAGCAAAGATACAAACTAATAGGATCAGATCACCTTTTTCACTTTTGCTGCTCTAACGCAATAATATTGAAACAACAAAAGTGGAACAACATATAGCTCCGCCAAACTAATTGACAGAGCTTTAATGTGATGAATTAGAATTAAATTGAGATTTAATTACCATTTTGCGTAATTAATATTGGATAGGCAGAAAGTGATTGAGTGCTTAAGGAGTACGTTAATCATGATGACAAAGAATGAAAATACATGGATGGATATAGGTAAAGGGAATAGATGTGTGGATATATGACGAAGATATTAGATAAGGATATCTAAAGAATAATGATTGATGACAAGTTTGGGCTAGATGAAGATGTAACAATTCAGAGGATAGATAGTGACATATTAAAAACAACTAGGTAATATTCGAAAAGGAAAGCAAATTGAGATGGAAAGTAAGATAAAAATTTCTATTATTGGATACGATGTCCTTAATAAGATTTTGCCAATAATTTCTAAATAAATTATAATTTTATTTGTATATGTATATTTTGGAATAATGATTCAAATGTTAAGAGTAACGCTTCTAAATTTTGAGGAAGAAATTTTGTTAAGAGAGGGAGAGTTGTCACATCATCTTGTTAATTTATATTTTCTCAAAAAAAACTGCTTTATTATAATTATTTTGATTCTTAAACTTGAAATTTTAAGTAGTTTGCATTTTGGTGGTTTAAAAAGGAAAATTTGATTTTGATTAAAATTAGTTTAATAAGGAGAGATTTGAAAATAATTTATGGAAATTGGGAATAAATTTGGTTAATTGAAAATTTTAGAGAAATAATGAAAAATAATTGATGTTAGTAAATAAATTAGAAGAAAATGTGTTACAGATGAAACTCGATGCAATTATTGGAAAAAAAAAGACGGGTGGACAAATAAGGACACGGAATAAAATAAGTCAAAGAATGCTCATTAATGGCATAGTTATAATTTCACAAAATAGGCCATAGATAAATTTTTAAAAAATATGTTATTTAGGGCTTAAAAGTTACGAAGACGGGAGATTTAGGATAGAAGGTAGATGACACTCCTAGAAGAGAAGAGAAGAGAAGAGAGAGTGAAGGACAAAAAAAAAAAAGAGGTTTGGAGGAAGAAGAAAACTTAATTTCGAGCACTAGGTGAGTGAGATTGCATCCCTTCCTAAAACCCTCTTGAAACACATTTTTATGTGATGATTTTGGGCAAAATTTGGGTGGAAATGCTAATCTTTCATAGTTGTTTATATGTTCAAATATGGTTTAGTTTGTGAGATACATATTAATAAATGTAGTTGTTCTATTTTGGACGTAAATGACTAAATTGTACTTTTCTTATTATTTCGGAGTTAAAGAGTTAAGAATTTGACAAAATGTAAAGCATAAAAATTGTAGATGTATACGTTTAGTTTATTCTCATAAAAGGGAAAGTGCTTGGATCTTATAGGTTAAGATATGTTATCAAATTTCTGAAAATGATATGTCTAGCATAACTAAAGTTGTGTCCAAGATTGTACTTATGATTTGAGTGCCCAAGAAATGACTGAGAAGTTATTTAGAACATGAAAGTTGTAGGTTTAGATGTTGGGTAATTTCTTTAAAGGCAAAAGAGCAAGTAAGTTAACTTAGGCAACAAAATAAGGATTTATAGGTTAAAGAGTTAATGAAAATGAATACAAACTTAATAAAGGGTATGAGCAATGACATTAAGCTATATCGGTGCTTCTAAGGATGACAATCTGAACTTGGCTCGAGGCCCAAGACCTAACGCATCAAAGCCCGAGCTTAAGCCTGAGTTCTATCAAGTCCCAATAACTTGAAGATTGACTCAATTTGACTTGATTCAGTAAAAAAATTTTTAAAATTAAGACGATATCATTTTACTCAAACTGGTGTTATTTTGTCTATATATATCGACCTTCAAAACGAACCTAAATAAAAGAGTTCAGACTAAGAATTAACAATATTTACTTTGTGACTTATCTATCTTGGTTTCCTCTCACTTTGTTGAAGAGAAGTGCTTTTGTAATACCTATTATATGATAACAAATTCTTGTAAAAAGAACAATTTTTGCAAGCTAGGAAACAAAGAAACATATTTAAATTAATGATTTGATTTGGACCACAAATTCCAATAAATGTCGGAGATAATTGAAAAGATAAATGTAAACTTCAAAGAAAAGATAGTAAACACAATTAACTTAAGTTGAAATATTACTTTTATTTTATTAAAATGTTCATTCTAAATTAAAAAAAGAAATAATAGTAACAATCATATTAAGCTCGGTGGAGGCTGTTCTTATCTCAATATAAGACGATAATCCATAAAAATAGGGAATATACAACATTTTATACTTACAAACAGTGTTTTAAAATTTAAATGGAATTAAATCGACAAGATAAAATGTTTAAGATTTAAAAGACTCAACTGATATTATACTGTTATAAAATTAGCTAAATGTTGAATAAAATTAAAGAATTTGAAATATGATTCAAATAAATTGTTCTTACCCATCAAATAATTTAAAATTTAATTGAAAAATATATTATTAAATGAAAAATTAATTGATTTATTTCAGTTTATAAAAACTTATTAATTAATAAATTTGAATAAATTGATTTTTTAATAACAAGAACTATTAAAATAAATTGAACTGAAAATTTTGAAAAATAAATAAAAAATTGGACAATTCAAAATCTTTATAATTAAACCGACCAAACTAGTTAAGTGTTTTAATCCTTACTCCCAAGCATCATAAAAAGGAAATCATATCACCTTTCTTAAACTACCCTATTTACTTTTAAAAAATAATAGCAACAAAATAGTGATAACTTGTATTATACAGTTCTTCTCCTAACATAAGACATTTCTTGTTGCTTTACAATATTTATAGTGAAATATGGACTGGTAATATAGTATAATAAAAAATATGAAGATTTTCTTTATTTTAGTGTTAATGGTAAAACAATTATTAAATTCTATAATATTAATTTAACCCTACACTTCTCCGTTTTTACAGTTTAGGTTGCTCCTATTTTGCTCACCGCTATTACGAGAATCGTTTTTGTTTTCTTTGTGGGATTATAATTGGCCAATTGGGTGTTGTTGTTTGTAATATTGGTTTAAATTTTAAAAAGTGATGTTATAATTTATAATTTTTAATTTATTATAAAAATATTCCAGTGATAAGTTTTCTATTAATAGTAATAACATAACTCGTCATCCCAGAATAAAATTTTGTCACATGTGTGACATATATACTAATTATGCTACATATAAAATAAATTATTTTAAAAAACTAAAATTTTAAATCCCTCCCAAACCATTAGGAATGGCAAAAGGCCCGGTCTATTTGACCCAACTTCAGTCCAAGTTGACCAGGCCATAGGTCAAAACTATTCAGCCAAATCGGCTCACGGATCAGGCATGAGTCGGGACTGTCCCAACCGGACTTAGCTTGTGGCTCGACAGAAAGGTATAAAATGATGTCATTTTTTATTTTTTTAAAATATAAAGTCGGGTCGGCTAGTCAATGGGTTAGGTAGGGTCAGGCTAGGAGCAACCCGAGCTCAGATCCAACTCAATATCATCTCTACGAACTATATTTAATAACTTCACCTTATTTCTTCTTAAGTCTCTTTTTGTTTTTCTTTCAATCTTTAAATACTATTTTTTAAATCTTCTTACCGAAATGTTAAAACGTTTCCTTTTAACATATCTGAATCACCTAAATCTCGTTTCTTTTAATTTATTATGAATACTAATCACATTTAATTTATTTTATTAATAAATTCTTGATCTATGCGTAAAACCTCAAACATGATAAAAAGAAAAGTCTCTTTCAATGTCCTGTGAGGTAAGTAAAAGAAAATGGAGAATAAACTCCAACTCTATTTAATAACAATTCTTAACATAAGAAGCCTTTTCGTTGGGTATTTTTTAGGTGTGTGCTGTTTCACCAACTCTTTAGTTAGGTTTCCAATTTTAAATTTCCGTGAAGATTTCATGTCTTTCCATTGACCAGGACAACCTTTTCTAGCAGATTACGTATAATTAAGATTAAAGTCAAAATCAAAGTAAGCTTCAAATCCAAATAACTTACGTCAACTCTAAATAATTTACCCATAGAAATTTTAAGGTTACTGTATATATTTTTTAAAGATAAGACTGTGAATTATTAAACCTCTCTAAATTTAACGTAGACTTCATCTTATAGACTTGCTGAATTTTCGAAAAATTAAATAAGGGATAGTAAAGGACCGATTCATGAGCTAGACTTAGTGCCTATTTAGATGGGCTTATATCAGTAGAGTTTTTGTCAGTAGAGTTTTTCTGAGAAGAACATTTCTAAGAAACTAGTTGATTATTTGGCTGTCATTTTAAAAAAAACTTTTTAAAAAGAGTTTTATATACTAGACTGTTTGGTAACATAAAAATAAAAAATATTTTTAATTTTAATTATATTTTAAAATATATTAAATAATATGTAAAGCACAATATATTAATTATTATATAATTTTAAACTATATGAAACATGAATGAAAATATATCTAACAAATCTTTTATGTGAATTGTAACATAAGTAAAACTAATATAAAAAAATAAATACATAAAATATATAAAAAAGTCAAATAATATTATATAAATTTCAAAATAAACGTGAAGATGTGTTTGTGAGTATTGTGGGAATTATTGTAAAACATAACTATATAAGGACAAAAGGAACTAAAATAGATTCATTAATTGATTTGAAAAATTTACCTGAAAAAGTATTTTTTTTAGAAACTTCAAATTTGAGCTTCTTAAAAAACTATATTTTAGTTGTCAAAAAAGTTATATCTGCAAAAAAAATACTTTTTTATTTTACAACAAAACACTCATTTATCTTTGAAAAAACTTTTACGATGAAGCAAAGAACTTATCTACCCTTCAAAAAATCAATGAAACAATAATTAGGCTCAAATTAACTCGAGACCAATTAGTTATTTTTTTGTTTAGAAGAGTTAGACCTTTGGTAGGTCGAGGTTTGGACAATCCTAGTCCAGATTTAATTAAAAAAATCGTTGTCATTCTTAAATTAAGCATTTAAATTAACAATAAGAATCATATTTATGTTAAATTATGCACTTAAGAATAAAAATAATCTCTCTATTATATAAGGGTAAGACTGTATACTATCAAATTTTTTCAGACTTTACTTTATTGCGAGATTTCGAACTGAGCGTGATGATGCGGAAGAAGAATAACTCAAGACGTACAACATTCTTAACAACTTATATTTGATATTCAATTGAATGTCAAATTTGAGGTGGCGTGACCAAAAGTGGCAGTCAAAAGGCTCGAGAGCATATCCAATAGCAAAGCGGCATAAACCAGGGGCAATGGCAAAGTCGAAATTCGGTGGATTTACACGGGCAAAACACAAGCGGGGTTTATCCGAACAAGAAACTTCCACATTAATTTAATTAATAAATAATAAATCCACCATCTCGGACGCCAAAGGAAATTTAAATCCAACTAAATCGTCCCTTTAAAAACCTCCCACGTTCACTCTCTCTCTCAATCATTCTCTCTGTTCTCTAAGGAAGGAAAAGAAAAAAAGAAAAAGAAAAGCACTTCTCTTTCGTCCAATCATAATTGAAAATTCCCGTTTGGAAAGAGAGGAAAAGCAAGTGAGAAAATTTGGCGTCAGAGATAGTAGTAATAGTTGAGGTATACTTCTTATGCTATACTATCAGCAGAAAAAAAAGGAGTTTTTGTTCTCATTTTTTAGTTCGTTGTGTCACTTTTTCATGTGGATGATCGTTTTAAGTGCTAGAAGTGGCTGTCCTTTTGGTTTAATCTTGGAAATACTGTAGGCCCATTTCGGGTTTTGGGTTTTGTAATGTGGGAATTATGTTGATTTCTGAAATGGTAGTGTAGTTTGGTCGAATTGGCTGATTTTTTGGGTTTTTTTTAAAGTTATGGGAATGAAGTACTTTTTGGGTTGATTGAATTGGATGATATTGGTTTTAGTTATGTATATTCAGCGATGATTTTGTTGGGAGATGTTAGAGGAATTTTCTTTGAATTAGGAGTTTTTGCTTTGCTAAATAGTCATTTGAACTTTGAAATTATGTTTTCACCTACCCTTCTGTTTTGGTGAAAACGTTCGGTTTTTTTTTCCTGAAAATCAGTGTTACTTGGGTAGATATGTTTTAGGTTTCTTATGTATGTGTGTAGCTTAACTGCTATTCCTTACTGTTTAACATGCAGCTTCTATGCTATGGTCATTCATTTTCTGAAAATGCTTTAATTTTTGCTCATATGATTTTGGGACTCCTGTTGCGTGCAAAAAGGGTTTTGTGATTCAATTTTGCCGAGTTTTGGCAATTTTATTTAACTAGGAAATCTGTTCGGAACGACCACCTCATTTGAAACAAAAGGGAGGGGGATGGTTATTTAATAATTTCTTGAGCTTCTTAAATTTTGCTGTTTATATAATTTATCAAGTATTGATTGCTTTATTGCATTAAATTTCACCTTGCATGTTTTCCTGTCATTTTTTGTTTTTTGCTTGCTATGTGCAATTTTATTTGTTCTTTTTGATTATTTAACAGAGTTTTGTGCTCTGCTATATATGGCTGTGTTCCTTTTAATATTTTTGACGCGTTGTGAACGTCTTTCTTTTAGCAGAAAGGCGATGTGATGCAGTCTTCAAACCATTTATCTGCTGGTAATTTGTCTTGATCATCCCTTATTCCTGTTGGACACAATATTGTGTATTCTAACTGTTTTAGGGATTTTGTGTCCTAGATCCTACTAATTCCTCGCCAATTAATGGCCCCAAAGAATTGAGAAGTAATGGATGGGGGATTTCACCTGGATCTAATGCCTATAATGCCTTTCCTGATGCGTCCCTCTTCTCCAGCTCATTGCCAGTTCTTCCACACAAAAAGTGTATGTGATTTTACTCTGTAAATTATCTTTTGTGCCTTTAGAACATGAAAATCTTTACCTTTTTTGTGCTAATTTCAGTAGACTTAAATGGTATGGATCATGGCCATCGATTTCTCGATAATATCTCTTCTGATATTCATAAGCTTCCCTCGGACGGAGAGAACGGTGATTTACTTGAAGATATTGAAACTCTTGCTATTGGAAGCTTACTTCCTGGAGATGAGGATGACCTTTTAGCTGCTGTAATGGATGATTTTGACCCCATTAAGTTACCGGGTTCTCTGGAGGACATGGAAGATGATCTTTTCCGCAGTGTAGGAGGTATGGAACTGGAAAATGATCCACAGGAAGGCCTAAGCATCAGTGTCTCCAAGTTAAATTTTTCTGATGGCATTGTGGGAAATGGAGGACCTCACTATAATCTTTCTAATGGTGTTGGAACTGTTGCTGGAGAACATCCATATGGCGAGCATCCATCTAGAACTTTATTTGTCCGGAACATTAATAGTAATGTTGAGGATTCAGAATTGAGATCTCTATTCGAGGTAATTTATTGTTGTCTTAGTATAAATAGCCATGATTGACATTTGTTCGAACACCTACTTTCTCTAATCTTGTCTCTTCTATTAGACTATTCTCCTTTTTATGTTAAAATGAAGCTGATGTTGTATCCTTTTATAATATGGGTTGTCATGTGAACTTCATTGATCTGATATATTCACATATATTTTATTTTATATGAATAGTTGATATTTTGATGTTTTGATGCAGCACAATGTGACAAGCTTCAGACATGACTTTTGTTTTGCTATCTCATATTTTCGCAACTTCCTCTCTTGTTATAGGTTTTGTCTACCTTTAAAGTCATGCGCTTTTAAAAATCATACGTGCAGTTGCAGGAACTTTAGCCTTTAGCCTCTTTTCTATAATTTTCTCAGTAATTTCATTTCAGACTCTGCAAGATAAGATGATAGACATTTATTGATACTAATTAGGGAAGAATCTGTACAAATTATAAAGTGCTTAACTTAGTCCGGAGGCTGCTGCTTTAGATGCTTTCTTTTGCCCGAACTAAATAATTTCTTTTGTTTGTCTTATCTGACCTTTTTGTAGCAATATGGCGACATTAGAACTCTTTACACTGCATGCAAACACAGGGGTTTTGTAATGATATCTTACTATGACATTCGTGCTGCTCGAACGGCTATGCGTCAGCTGCAAAACAAGCCACTAAGGAGGAGAAAACTTGATATTCACTTTTCAATCCCTAAGGTTTACTATAACCTCTTATCAGTGGTTTGAACTTTGTTTTTTGATAGATGAGAGTTCCCTTTCTCATATGTTTTTTTACATTTCCCCTTTTACACTGCACCAGGATAATCCATCAGAAAAGGATATTAATCAAGGAACTCTGGTAGTATTTAATTTGGATCCATCAGTTTCCAATGAAGATCTCCGTCAAATATTTGGGGCTTACGGGGAGGTAAAAGAGGTAAGTGGATCTCACTGTGAGCTCTTTTTCCTGTGTGACAGTTCTTTTGTTGTTTGTGGTTAAATTTTGTTTGGACGTTGATTTGTAATTCAACATCAGATAAGGGAAACGCCACACAAGAGGCACCATAAGTTCATTGAATTTTATGATGTTAGAGCCGCAGAAGCAGCACTTAAATCATTAAATAGGAGTGACATAGCTGGGAAACGCATAAAGCTTGAACCTAGTCGCCCAGGTGGAGCACGGCGGAAGTAAGTATAAAAACAAGTATCCTTCTTTTCGCATTTCCGTTCTGTGGGCCGTCCACAGGTTCATTGTCTATAGTTTACCCAATGAAGTTGCCTCTATTATCTAGTAAATTCCTTGTCTAAGATTTGAACTTCAGATATGGAAGTTAGAATCTGATATTGTTGACCAATGTAGTATCTCATTTAGGATATTATATCTACATATGAAGTGTGTAACTGCAAGTCCATTGTTCTTTGCATCTGAAGGGCAAAATAGTACTGGTGACATCCTCTGAAGGCTTCAAATATCAGTATATCGTGTTGCTTGGCCTCTTACGGCACTCTTGAGTACCTTTTCTTCGAATGCATGGCATCTAGTATTCAAACATCTACACAGATTTTCTCTACCCCTTGTACCCTGAGAAACTGCAACATAGCTTGAGTACACTCATGAACTGCATGCAACAGAAGCTTCTAGGATAGAGCCAATGGGTTGCGTGGGCCATAATGGCTAGATTTTATAGTACTTGAATAGTTTTCCTCTCCTGCTGCTCTGTTTACAGAATCATACATTTTCACGCCCTATTTTTTTTAAGTGCAATTATCAAATGCAGCTTTTTCTCTACTTTTGTCTTCTTGTTGAGGTGAGACTTGTGTCTATGTGTGTATAGAACCCAGAAGGTTTTATCTGTGAAGTCTTTTCTAGGATTCAATTTTCCTGTAATTTCAATATTGTTTGTGTTGATATCATTTGATGATTACCTTATGCAACTTCATTCCTTTCAGCTTGATGCTGCAACTGAATCAAGATCTCGAACAGGACGACTCGTGGAGTTTTCGGCATCCTGTGGGTTCACCAATGACCAACTCTCCACCAGGTAGATTTGAATTGCTTCAATCACTTTTGAAATTGTGGTTCTGATATTGCTTGATATCACTTATAACATCATTGAAACATTTATAGCAGGTAACTGGGCACAGTTTAACAGTCCTATTGAGCAAAGTCCATTGCAAAACATGAACAAATCCCCCATTTTTAGGACAATGAGCCCAACAACTAGCAATCATTTACCTGGTTTGGCTTCACTTCTTAATCCCCATGTATCTAACTCTTTAAAAGTTGCACCAATTGGCAAAGATCAAGGAAGGGGTGGTAATGCAGAGAACACATTTGCAAATACCAATTCTGTTCATGGAGCTTCCTTCCAACAGTCACACTCATTACCTGAGTTAAAGTTGAAAAACATGCCCCCTCTTGGTGCTTCAACTCCTAATGGATCTAGTATGGAAACTTTATCAGGGCCACAGTTTCTCTGGGGAAGTACGAAACCATTAGCAGATCATTCCTCCACATCAGCCTTTCCCATGTCATCCATGGGGCATCCATTTCCCTCAAATGGAAAGGGACACGGCTTTCCATACATAAATCGGCATACTTCTCTAATTGGTGCAGCCCAGCATCATAACCATGTTGGATCTGCCCCATCTGGATTTCCTTTTGAGAGGCACTTTGGAATTTTCCCTGACTCACCTGATACTTCATTCATGAATCCAGTTTCATATGGAGGCATTGGCTTAGGTCATAATGACGGAAATTTTTTGATGAATATGGGTAATCGTGCTCCTATGAACACTGGTGTTACTATTCCAAAAAATATGTCTGAGAATGGATCATCAAGTTACAGAATGATGTCTTCACCTAGGCTCAGTCCTGTGCTCTTAGGCAATATACCATATGCAGGACTGACATCCAGCAGCATAGAAGGCTTTACTGAGCGTGGACGATCTAGACGGGTTGAAAATAATGTGAATCAAGTCGAGAACAAAAAACATTTTCAGCTTGACTTGGATAAGATCATAAATGGTGAAGATGCTCGAACGACTTTAATGATAAAGAATATTCCTAATAAGTAAGATATTGACATCAACTCTGAAATTTGAGCTTTAATTACATTATTGGCTGAGTTTGTTTTTCTATTTTAATCTCTTAGGTACACCTCAAAGATGTTGTTAGCAGCTATTGATGAGAATCACAGGGGTACTTATGACTTTCTCTATTTACCAATCGACTTTAAGGTACTTATAGTGTGCCTCTTGGTCTCAAAAAATATCTAAGAATTAATTATAATAATAAACCTTTTTTTATTGCAGAATAAATGCAATGTGGGCTATGCATTTATAAACATGCTGTCTCCTAAGCACATCGTTTCATTTTATCAGGTTTTATTTCCTGGGAATCCATTTTTACTTCCCTCACTCTTTTTGTGTTTAGTCTGGTTTCATCATTTCATATTCAAAAAAAGGAGTGATCCTTGGTCTTGAAGATGTAATGTTTATCCTCTTATGATCCTCAATTTGTTTCAGGCGTTTAATGGTAAGAAATGGGAGAAGTTTAACAGTGAAAAAGTTGCTTCTTTGGCATATGCTAGAATCCAGGGAAAAGCAGCCCTAATAATGCATTTCCAGAATTCAAGCCTGATGAATGAAGATAAACGCTGCCGGCCAATCCTATTTGACACTGAGGGGCTGGATGCAGGTGATAAGGTAAACATAATACAACAAAATTATGTGCTGGTATTGGGAACATAATATCATATTGAAATTTTCCACTTACAGAGTCCTTTATTTATTTTTTTCACTTAGTTGCTATAAACTCTGTCAATTGCTAGTGGGTTTATCGAAAACAACTTCTCTATTAAGTAGGGGTAAGGTTGGGTATTATCGGACCTCCCCAAACCTCGTGTCTTATTGGGACTTCAACTAGGTGTTAATGATGATGATGATGCTATCAAACCTGTGTTTTCCACAGGTTATATTAATCTTGTTGCACTTTCAAAGTCAATAAGACTTCTGGGGGACTTTACTTTTGCAGTAGAAACAATAGTCTTTATTGGTATTTTAAGGTGGATTATGTGGTTCATTTGGCTGATACATGTCGAAGTTTGTTTTCGCTCTTTCTTCATTCACTGTCATTCTCCTTCTATGTTTTGCTTTTCAATTTTGACACCGTGCCCCTCTTTAAGATGGGGCCGTTAAATGTTTTTGCGTTGAAAATGATGGCAGCATGGAAATAATCTACTTTATTGTAAATCCATTTATACAGTTATAATTCATAATAATCTATTTATACTCTTTGACTGTAACTGATTTGTATGTTGGATCTGTGCCATGAATTTACTAAATCAATGTAAAAGTTCTGGTTGAAGGTTTTACTACATTGTTGCATGGACTTTTGGTAGTGATGTGGTTGGAATACTCCTGCTTTGAGCTTGATTTTTTATTTTGGTTGTTTAGTATTTTTAACTTAAACTTTTGCATTTTAATACTGGAAGCTTGAAATAAATAGGATAAATCAAGTGAATTTCTGGAAATTCCTGTTATTACGTCTTCTTTTCCAGTTCTCGTAAAGGACCGGAATTGAATACGAGTCCTGGTCTAGAGGGTCATTTCGCTGAGCATCATTAGTTAAATGGCCTTACTTTCTTCTTTATATAGGCCGTACAAGAGCATTTGCAGTCCAGCAGCTTGAACATCCAGATTCATCAGCCTGATGGGTTGCACTCTGAGGAATCTCTAGAAAACCCTCCAAAAGATGATTCTAGTAAGACGGCAGAGAAAAGTTGACAGTATGTTAGGAGGAGATACCTACAGCTTTTGCATTCATGGTGGTTGTGGGTGCTAACTTAAGCTTACATATGCAAGTGTACAAACTTAGGAAGAGATGATTGGGAAAGATGCAGATTTTGTATAGTATTTGGCACAGCTTGAAAGCAGGAGCTTTTGGGGTATGTTTCCATTAATTGCTCTCGTGAAACTCAACATTTCACTGTTTGGCAGGCTGATCACTGGCTTGCACATGGTGTCTTTATTTTTATTTTATTGGTTTTTCTGTCGACAAGGGTCCATAATTTAGTGAGCCAGTAGGTATGTGTACAAGGGTGTAAGGGAAACTGTAATGGAAGAGTCTATATTTCAAGTTTGATGATTTGACAATGGAGGTTGTATACTGAAATGTACAGTATGTTAGACGAGGTGTTTTGGTAACCTTATGAAGTGGAAGTATTATAATTAGAAATCGGATTAATTATGATAAATATTTTTATCTGAACAGTGCAGATATTGGATTAAGTATTTGTTTGGATTGGTTTATATCAGTTGACTTTTTTTTTAGAAAAGTTTTTTAAGAAATTAGGTGATTGTGTGACTGCCATTTAAAATAAAACTTTTTAAGGGTTTCATGGAATAGATTGTGTGGCAAAATATTTTTAATTTTAATTATATTTTATTTTATAATAAAAATTACTTATGCATATAAAAATTATTTAAAATGTATTAAATAATATGCAAAGTATAATATATTAATTATTATATAGTTTTAAATCTTATGAAATATCAATAAAAAAATATCTAGAAAAATCTTTTATATGAATTATAACATAAGTAAAATTAATATTAAAATAAATATTAAAATATATAAAAAGTTAAATAATATTATATAAATCTCAAAATAAACGTGAATATATGTTTGTGAGTATTGTGAAAATTATGTGTAAAACATAAGGACAAAAGGAACTAAAAATAAGTTTATTAATTGATCTAAAAAAGTATTTTTTTCAAAAGCTTCAAATTTGAGCTTCTTAAAAAGCTGTATTTTAGCTGTCAAAAAAGTTATATCTATTTAAAAAATGTCTTTTCATTTTACAACTAAGCACTCATTAAAAAAAAAAACTTTTACGATAAAAAAAGTATTTATTCTCCATCCAAAAACTTAACCAAACTTAGACTACGTCAATGTCACGAGAAAGTGTACAAAAATGTCTGTACATGTAGATTGATGTTACGTTGCTACTAAATCCTCACAAGCGAGCTCTGATACCATGTTGGAAAAGAAAAGAAGAGACAAATGTTGCTACAGAAAGTGCTATTATGTAAGAAGATATGGAGACTTTATACTGATAATAATGCCATTTGGATTAAATAGATCCATCAATCTTACTTGCAGAATCAAAACTTCTAGCAATTAACAAGCTTTGCGGACTACTCATGGGTATTTAAGCAAATGCTAAGTATCATATCATGGATATACCCTCTCATCATTCACAAGCTGGGAAATGGATGTAAGATCTCTATCTGGTTTGACAATTGGACTGAGTTTAGTTCATTAATCCTAAGAACAGACTTAGACCAACTCAGAAATCGAATCCCAATCCAAGCTAAAGCTTCAACTCTCATTGTCAATAGGCAATGGTTTGGGAACTACAGAGAGTTTAGACTCATAAGTCAATATCTCCCAAATATCGTCAACAACAATCAGGAGGATATGGTTTTTTGGAAACCTCATCCTAAAGGCCTCTTTACAAGCAAGTTATGTTACAGAAGCCGTGCCAGTATACCCAATAATCCTTTTGTTCAAGTTGATCTGGAAGAAAAGTCGCAGTCCAAGAGCCTCCATGATCACCTGGTTAGTGACCAAGAATAGACTCAACACCAAAGAAAAGTCTCAGTCCAAGAGCCTCCATGATCACCTGGTTAGTGACCAAGAATAGACTCAACACCAAAGACAGATGATATGACACTTATGATCCTATATGCATTTTATGTCATCTTGGGCTCAAAAGGTGGAACGCTCACCCTAGGCGCCCTCATACTCTGGCCCGACATTGTGTGAGAGAGGTAAATCACGGTTTGATCCCAGCCAGCTTCTCGGGAAGGCGGCCCAGTGCTCGGTGCGCACAAGGAGTCACCACATTAGATGAGCTCCCACACTGCTGCTGTCGAGACTCGAACCCAAGACCTTGGACTCACTTTCCTTCTCAATGATCAACTGGGCTACCCGTGCGGGCACATTTTATGTCATCTCACAACCGAAGATAGGAATCACCTATTCTTCAACTGCACTTACACCAAATCAGTATGGAGCTAAATGCCTCACAAATTGGGGTTCTTCTGTTATTCATACGACTGGTTTCAACTGCTGCAACAAGTCATTAGTGTAGCAAAATATCGCAAGAAAGATTCCACGCTGATAAATACAACCTTCATCTTATCCATATACAGTATCTAGCAGGAGAGGAATCGAAGGCTATACTAGGGAGAGCTAACCACTCAGTAACAGCTAGTAGCTAACATCATCAATGATATCCGAGGACTTGTAATAGCCAAAGCTGCAGATCATAATCTGACTGACAATATGCGATTGAACTGGAATCTTTAATTGGGTAGCTTTTTTTCCATTATGTACAAACTTGAATATAGGCCATTGTAATACTTTTGTCTCCTTAGGGAAGAACCAATCCTTATTTTTGTATATAGTTTTTACTATAGTTAATGAAAATCCCTTTTAAAGAGTATTGTCAACTCTTTTACCTTCGAGGTCTTTAACAAGCTTAGTTCCTATTTCATTTCTTCATTTGAAATCTTTGTAATATTTCTTGTAGATACCTTATCTATGAGATAAGTTTACCATTTGGAGATTGCACAAATTCTATGCCAAGGAAATAATGCATTAGAGCAAGAACAAACATTAAACTCAGACATCATACAATTCTTAGGTTGCCCAATCATCACCTTATAATTTCCAATTTAAACCAAATTATCCATATTTATACACAAACTATGAGCATTTTTATATTACCTTAAAATTACATTAAAAAAGTTTTTATCTTCATAAGGACACTTTAGAAATCCTTCCTTCAATGAATATGATTTAATATGACCACACCAAGCCTTTGGGGTTTGTTTTAGTCTCATTGGAAGATAGATTAGGAACTTTGTGTTGCCAACATAATTACTAACCTACTTGTGTCAAGTTGTGTAAATGGAGCAAAGACTTCCTAATTTCAAATTCTTGCTTATAATCTTTTTCTACTAAGCATGCCTTGAGCTTGTCAACTTCACCATTTTGCTTTTGTTTTGTCTTATAAGCTCATGTCACTCCAATGATATTCTCTTAACTCTCAAGTATTATATTTCTTATGGATGCAATTTTATCATCCATCTCTTTCCTCCATTTTGGATGTCAAACAACTTCAATAATTCTAAAGGATCACAATATGAAAGCAAAACAAAGTTTGTGAGTAAATCTTCATTTTGCTTAGGTTATGTTACCTTATAATTAGCCATCCATATGAAAGTTGTTCAATTATAAGTGTAGATGACTTCGTCATTGCTTATTCTTAAAGTTACTACTGTAGTTGTTTACTATCTTTAAGGTCAATATGGATAATCTTTTGCATCATTTTTTTATTGTCACATCTGCATATGGGTTTATCGAAAACAATCTCTCTACTATTTAAGGCTGCGTATTATCAGACTTCCTCAGACTCTGCTTTATTGCAGTACTTCGAACCGGGTATGATGATAATGATGCATATTTGGTAAATACCATCTTCATTCCATTCCTATAATCACCCTAGTTGTGCTACCATTGTTAACTAGATTAACAATAGAAGATGAAAAGTACCTTTTTATATAATTTACACCTTTATATAGGTTAATTTATATTATGAATCCATCATCTTCCTCACCTTCTTCACTCCTTTCAGTTCAAGCCCACCAAGTCACATTTCTACAAGGCTTCTTCCTCTCCAATACTTCTGCTTTTGTTTAAATATATTGGTTTCATATCTTAAACACCAAACTTTCCACGTTCGAGATAATTAGATGCCTAAACTAAGAGTAAACTCTTTGTATCACTTGAACAACAATTTCAGATACAATACATTATTAATTACCTCCATGAACGGCTTATCATCCGCAAAGAATATCACTTTTCCCTACCATGAACAATCAAAAATGAAAAGGAAGCCTGAGTGAGAAGAAAAGCACCCGTTATGGTTGAACTTTAGAAAGCAGTCATGTGAATCGAGGTAGATTCTTGGTTTTGGAGGCTTGCCTTGTAAATGAAGCATGACCTTTTACAACCCACAAAGAACTCTTTGAAACGATCAGCCTTAGCAAGCAAAGAACCAACCCTTTTCCTGCAATACCATACATATAAAAGCGGCATATCCTGCAAAATTCACATGTCCCTGATCGTGTCCAGAAAAACTCCTCACATCTTTTGTTTTTTTCCCTTTTCAATTCAGTCTTTAGTCATAAATATCCTCTTACTGATCAAAAATGGCTGTTGATCAAATGAAACCTGTTGCCTCACTGCTTTTGGTCCTCAATTTCTGCATGTACGTGATTGTTTTAAGCATTGGAGGATGGGCTATGAATAGAGCTATTGATCACGGTTTCATAATTGGTATGGTAACCCCTTCAAAACGCATCTCCAATCACGCATTACACATATATTTTGCTCTATAATCTTTATGGTTGATGACTACTATCATTGAACACAGTTTTTGAGTGGTGTTGAACTTGCATATGTAAAACTTGCAGGACCTGGCTTAGAACTTCCAGCCCATTTCTCCCCAATATATTTCCCAATGGGGAATGCTGCCACCGGATTCTTTGTGACATTTTCTTTGATCGCCGGTGTTGTTGGTGTCGCCTCCGTAATATCTGGTCTGAACCACGTCCGATTTTGGACAGTTGACAGTTTGCCATCTGCAGCCTCAGTTGCTGCCATTGCTTGGAGTCTTACTGTTCTTGCGATGGGGTAAGCAATCAGTACTAATTAAACCCTCATGATGAAACATGTCTTTCTGTGGTTTTTCTTCTGGCAAGTAACATGTCTTCTATGTCCGTTTTAACTTCTTGTGCACAGCTTTGGCTGCAAAGAAATAGAGCTTCACTTCAGAAATGCCCGTTTGGTAAGAACCAAAAACTCTCATGGATTTATTAACAACATGCATCAGTTTTACAATGATTCCATGTGTTGCAGAGAACTATGGAAGCATTCCTCATCATCCTTTCTGCCACACAACTTCTATACATAGCAGCCATTCATGGTGCCTCACCAACGAGAAGAATTACCTGAAAGTTGTAACATAGACGTATATATGGTGCGACTTAATTTCTTCAATTTTTCTTAATTTGCTGTTTATTTTCAATACTTTCTCCATGGAGATTGTCCAGGAGTTAGTACGTTGTGGTGTGATTTGGTTGATACGATTGAATTTGTATGAAGTAATAAAGGAGTGTTTGTGTTATTTACAACAACAAAGAACTCTTTAAATTGTTATGATTAGTAAATGTCCTGTCCAAATCAGGAAGCTTACTCCGAATAGTTCTGACAAATGATAATTGAGATGCGATTCAGCATTTTTGAACCACGAATAGTTCATCAATTGAAGGAAGATAAAGATCCTTTGATTCGTCCATTAAAAAAACCACGTAATTGAATTTAATCGGGAGACAAATGCATAAGTCTCTAAAAGATCAACTAAATATTAACGATAAGAAAAAGCTCTTTAAATTGTAGCAACAGAACAATTTGAGAATAAGAAACTAAAAGATGAAAAGAAACATATGCGACAAACCGACAAATAAGTCTACTAAACTCAATAAGGATTTACATAAAAAAGTTGATCTCTCACTCCTTAACAACAAATTGTCTCATAAAGTTTCAGAACTGAAATCAAAATTAATATCATTGGCAACAATCAATCAAACAAGGATGAGAATACGATACTCTTTGCCCTCTCTATGTTTTTCATCACTTTTGGATGTTGTGGTAGCAGTTTCTACAAAAACTGTCTTTCCCTCCACACTTAATCCACTGATTTCACATAAGCGTGTACACAACTGTGTACAAGACCATGTATGTCCTTATCTTTTCATATTTTCTTCAAATGTTCACATAGGGCCGACCCTGGGTAAGGATAGGCTGGGCACCTACCCAGAGTTCACTCTTTATTTTGCTTTCTTTTGTTCTTTACGAGGGCTCACTCTTGACTTTCGTAAAGAACAAAAAGAAGTAAAAAATGAACTCATTTTTACTTCACCCAAGACTTATAAAATGTTACGGACAGGCCCGCGTTTACAAATACTTACATGATTGATCTATATAGTCATGTAAGTCAAGACATGGACGTATAGCAGTCTACACAAGTGTGTATCTTCCCTGAAGGCATGGCTATATGGTTCCTCATTATAGTTGAACTTTAGACAGCAGTTATGTGATTAGACATAGATTCTTGGCTTTGGAGGCTTGCCTTGTAAATGCAACATGCCCTTTACAACCCACAAAGACTTCTTCGAAAACGATCAGCCTTAGTAAGCAAAGAACCAGCCTTTTTCCTCCAATACCATACATATATATGAACCACCTTGCTTGGAGTCTTATTCTTCTTGCAACGGGGTAAGCAACCAGTACTAGTTAAACCCTCATTATAAAGTGACGCAAGATCAAAACTTTGTTGTTTATTATAAGTTGGAATAGGAGTGAAAAGAACTATGAAACATGTCTTTCTATGTTTTTTTTTTTTTCTGGCAAGTAACATGTCTTCTATGTCCGTTTACATACTAAAGTTACAACTTCTTGTGTATAGCTATGGCTGCAAAGACATAGAGCTTCACATCAAAAATGCCTGTTGGGTAAGAACCCAAACTTCCCTTTTAAAACAAACTGGCTCACGGACTTCTTAGTTTTACAATGATTCCATGTGCTGCAGATAACTATGGAAGCATTCCTCACCATCATTTGGTATGTAACCAGAGTGAAGACTTCCCTGAAAGTTGTAACATACATCTATATTTGGTGCGACCTAATTTCTTCTTTCAATACTTTCTCCATGGAGGTTGTCCAGGAGTTAGTACACTATGGTGTGACTTACTTGATATGACTGAACTTGTATGAAGTAATAAAAGAGTGTTTGTGCTACCTACATCATGTTTTGATTCAAAACATAATCCATAAGCAATTAGACCAACCGGTCTACTTTGACACAGCCACAAAGCAGAAACACTGCATCCATTACATTCTGTCAAAAAGCCTCGTATTCCATGTATCCAAAGCTAATAACCTATTGTAGAACAAAACTAGCAAGTTCTGTAGATCACGGTCGTCCTCAACTAACACGTAAATATATTTCACGTCTATTAACATTCCGACAAAATCAAACCAAGCTCCCAAAAACATGAAACAAGACAAGTTGACCGCCAATTTTGACAACAAAACTATTTGCAAAGACTATATAACTGTTTATCTAAGTTTCTTGCTCATAAATGTCTGGTAAATCTGTATGAAGAGACTAGTCCAAGCAATTAACTCAAACGAAAGCACCTTTCTGTCAGCTTCACCATATTTCACTTGCCGCCATAGTAAAGTTCTGCATCACATGAATGAGGACATCCACATCATTGAATAGAAAGAGTTATTCTAGCTATACAAACCTAAGTTGAAGTTAGTATGACATGGATTAGTTGGATAAAATGAGTAAAACAAATAATGAAATACTAATACAAAACATCTATGTCAAACCATGACGAGGAAATATCTCAAAACTAAGTATTGTGGAAGAAAGTCTCGTGCTAAAGATGGACACTAGAGAAAAATTCAACCATATACAGAGGGTCCTAGTGAAACTTGCAGGCTAATGCTAAAATGTTGCACTTGCAGCCTGTCATTATTTATGAAAGAAAAACCACGTCATAGGTCAAACAAAGCATGAGAATTAATGTAGCAAACAGATGAGCCTGCAACTTCATTCTCGTGGATTATTGCAACTTCATTCTAAAACTAGGGGATGTTAGTGTAAATATGTAAAAGCAACTATCATCTAAAGTCTAACTCCATGAATGAAAATAGCATTTATTATTATACATGTCTAATGTAGAAGATTTGTACCTAAAATCAGATAGTTTACAAGTAGTTTACAACATAAAATGAAATTAAAATTTGCTTTTAGCTAAATGAGAAACCTGGAATTATCTGCTAGAGTCCGTAAAAACATCAAACAAGCCACAACAACTCATCCAGGATGATCTTTCTGTCGCTCGGGAAGCTGAACTAACAAGAGGCTGTATAGGAGATTTGTAAGTGAAGCAGCATAATCTCTTCAGGAAATGAAGTACTGTGAAGAAATGATCAATGAAGCTAATAATTAGGAAAAGGCCTGCTTAGGATAGTACCTGAGTTTCAGTAACATCAGAATTTCCAGAGTCTTTGGCTTTTTGAGCATCAATATTAGTCTCAGACGCAAATTCATGAGCTATAGGCACCGATTTACCCTCATTTCCATAAAGAATATCATCAGAAGGCTGAGAACCTTTGATGGATTCAGCATCCTTGGTAGTGGTACATTTATCTGGTATTTCTAAAGTTCTGACATTGTTTCCACTTTCCAATGTACCAGACAGAGTTGATAATTGCCCATCAGTCTCACCCAGTACAACTTCATCTTCCTGCAACGCAGAGCCAAGTAAAACCTCTGCAGGCTCATTGGATATTGGCAACAAATTTGCCACATTTTCCTCCGTTGCCACTTCAACAACCTCCAGAAACTCTGAAGCTTCAACTTTAACACCTTCTAAGCTGGGTTTCACCACCTCAGACAAGGGTCCCACAGGTGGGGCCATATCAGTACTAGTGACAGTTTCAACATCTGAATTGTTGTTAGCGGCCTTGACTGGTTTTCCATTTTCAGAAACGTGTGTTGTGCTAAGAAAAGGCATTACTGTTTTCTCCTCATCATGCAAAGAGTCTCCATTTCCAGAAAACTCTGTAACCCCAGCAGACGATGCATCAGCTGCCTTTTTGTCACTACGGAAAGAGATTTCGTTTGAAATTGAATGGTAGCCTTCCCCCTTTGGTTGTTGCTGAAATTCCTGAGATTGTCCATCAGAACTAACAACGCCAGAGTTCCTTTCATCACCATCATATGATTTATCCACAGACTCAAAATGATCAACATTTTCTCCAATTTTCTGTTCAATTTGAACAGCATAAGCATCAAGTTCTCCATCCGATTTGTCAAAGCAGCCATCCTCCTGTCCAACTCTCTTGCTACCTTCTATATCCTCGGCAATCCTCTCCCTTGTTACTTCTACATGCCCAACTGATTGAGAGGCCAGTGGGACTTTCTCATCAGATTCTTCACTAAAAGGGTGTCTTTCATCACTATGCACTTCCCGGTCTATGGATACGGGGGAATCAACATCACCACAATCACTCCCTCTCCCTTCCTCATACCTTGGATCCTCTTGTCCTGGAAAAATTTAGTTGAAGTATAGAAGCTCAATAAAAACCATAAATTTCCAACCACTTACAAAGAAGATAAAAGGAAACAAGAAATCACATCAAAAACATTGTCTTCAAAACTTGTAATGAAAAACATAATAGTACAGAGGAGAAAGAAAACATAGATGAGTTACGAAAGCTGTGCATAATCAAACTCAAGAACAATGACGAAATATTGAACTGATGATGGGTCAACTATGCAATTGAACATTACCAAATAAGTTCAGGCAATATATAAAGCGATGGAGGAAAGAGAGCTCCTCAACTAACTTACAACTAGAAGAATTTCTATGCCAGCCAAGGAAGCACAATAAATTAATCACTAATCCAAGGCACAGGACGAATAACAGTTGATAGCCCGATACAGGCAAGGATTTCATACCCACAAACTACCGATAAGCACACCGAAAACAGCATTTCTATGCGCAGTAAAATCACCAGATGAATCACAGTGGCAATTGAAGCATAAAATGGATGACAAGCACAAATTAATGACAAAACACGAAAACCACTATGGAACCCAATCAAAACAAAGCAACGAAAGACACTAGCCAATACCCATTACTACAGATTCACAAAAGCAGCAGTCTTCAACGCAAAAACTAAGAAATATGATTCAACTATATAGCCGTCAAGTCAGATTCCCAAACAAAAAAAGAAAAAAGTACCCACACACAAAAAAGTGATTTTGTTACCCTATGATTATTGACAGATTGGCAAGTGGGGAATGGAAGTGATGGGTTATTGTACCCAAAAAGAGAAAAGATAGCTACAAAGCTCTTACCTTTTGAGTTGTGGATTGAAGAAGAGTTGCTGTCCTGGTGGTTGCCCTTATTGTTGCCTTCCTGTTCCCTCCTTTTCTTGGCAGCTTTTCTCTTCTTTGGACCCGATGGCATGATTGATCGTCTCCCTGTACACAACAACTACCTAGAAAACAAGTATATATAATTAAAAAAAGAGACAATCCTTGAGGTTGTCTCAGCAAGGCACTTTAGTTAAGCGAAGTTAAGACTCCACTCAATTGGAGACTGAAGCACCAATGGTCTTCTACAGATACATAAAAGCACACAGTTCAATGGCACAAATCTGTTGATATGAGTGCAAAAGACACCATTTTAACTGATTAGATGCTCTCTCAAATGGGTTATTTGTCGTTTGTTCTTCTAATTATAGAACAAACGGGTGGGTGTAGTTCAACGTTTGCAGGTA
This sequence comes from Erythroxylum plowmanianum, assembly GCA_025531925.1. Taxonomy (NCBI): domain Eukaryota; kingdom Viridiplantae; phylum Streptophyta; class Magnoliopsida; order Malpighiales; family Erythroxylaceae; genus Erythroxylum; species Erythroxylum plowmanianum. Next base: position 40,809,044 of record JANVCQ010000002.1, on the reverse strand, counting down.
TTATCAGTGTTTAATGCGTGTATGTGTGGATGATATTATATTTCTCTTTTGCATTATTCAGTGTTTGTAGCCATCCCAATTGTTTAAACGTGTCTGTGACATTTATCATTATTTGAACTGTTAATTACACGGCTTGTTATGTTTTGGTTCTTTGCACCATGGAAAGTGAGGAGGAAGGATACATGGAAGGTAGTGAAGGATGGTACAAACTTAAGAAGGTGAACTCATGGATCTTCTAGATTGTTACAGATGGTGATTTGGGATTCAATCTTTTTCTAAAGGGGATATTGATATTATCAAATGAGTCATGGGCATGGCAGGATGTTACATGTTACTATTTTCATATTAAATATGTCAAAAAGAACCAAAGCCTAGGATACCAAGTTAGGACCTTTTGTGATTCAATCAAAAGGTCCTAACTTTGGTGTCCTCTTGCACTTAAAATCTCAATACTTAAATGCATATTAAGCCCTAAATAACTTTAGATGCAGATTGGAGGCTATAATTTCGATGAAGAAAACAAGAAATTTGACTTCATTGTCACCATGTGAACGGGCAAGAGAAGTAACATCATAAGAATTTTCAACAACTAACTATTGCCAACTTTGCTCTCTTTATTGGTTTCTTTTTCACCTGCCCCTTTCCTTTCCTAGGAGAAGAAACTATTGGTACACAAGGATGCTAATAAGCTGAGGTCGAAGCTAAACCCATTAGGTGAGGGCCGATCGGACTTGAGATAGTAGGGCTAAGACAAAGCTTGATTAGATCTGAGATGGCTCACTCAAATCCTGAGCTTGACTCAGTTTATCCTAAATTTTTTTAATAAATTAAAAATATAAAATAATGTCTTTTTTAATAAAACGATGTCGCTTTATTTATAAGGGTCGAGCTTTGAATAGGGCCGAGCCTAAGCAGTCCAAGCCTAGCCAGAGGCCCGATCAACTTGAATCTAGCCCGTTGACTTCGGACTGGACTAGGGCAGGCTGGGCCAAGTTGAGGTCGAGTCCAATTGCTATCTCTATTGGTAGATAGGGATATCATTTGGGTTGAGGCAGGGCAGGGCTGAGCCCAGTTGTCATCCCTATTGGTAAATAGGAATAGCATTTGGGCCTAGGCCTTATCTAAGACTGAGGTCAACGAGCTAGGTTCGGGTTAACCAAGCCTTGAATTGAGTTTCGATTTGGGTTCTAGCTTTGACTGCCCAGGGCCAATCCGAACTAAAGCTTGACAACTATAAGAAAAATGACGATTTCTTATATTTTTAATTTTAAAAAATTAGATCAGGCTAGTTGAGTTGGGCTCGGGCCTGGCCGACCCTATTGGTAGTTCTTTGTAATCTTTTATTTCCCTTTCTAATGAAAATTAAAGAAAAGTAGGCTATAAACTAATATCTTTTTTAATTTTTCTAAATTATCTTATTTCAACATAAAATGTCATAACCAAGTAAATTAACATCTTTTTAGCTCATTGATGATAACTTTTTAGGAGCTAGGGGCCGACTAAGTGGTCAATTGGTTTGCTCTTTATAAGTTGTTTAGTCAATGCAAACTCCATTAAAATAACCAATTATAGTGCAAATTAATCCTATTATAAATAAGTTATTTGAAATTGGAATTTATAACGACAACAAAATAATTTATTTTTTTTTTGGTAGAACAAAATACTTTATTTTAAGATTGGTAAGAAATGTAAAAAAAGAAAAGAGCATTATGTTTATTAAAGAGTGGTTCAATTATTAGCTTATAGCATAGTTATAGATTTCGTACTGTACCAGTCAAAATACAACACAAAACTTGGTTGAAAGGTATTGACCGGTATCGGCGATTTAACATGGTATCGGCATCAGTTGGTACTGTAAATTTTAAAAAATTGGGGGATCATTTTGCACAAAAAAAACTCCACAACCCCCTGGGACTATCTACTTTTGCCACCTCTCTCTTGGTTTTTCTCTTCAATGACAACTCTCTTCTCATTTTCCGACGACTATCCCCGTTAGCCACCACCAGCCGTCGCACCACATGTCTCCACATATTGGAACACACATGTTGCAGAAGAAAGCAAGCAGTGAGAGAAAACAAAGTGGCACATATGGGAACACCAGGAGAAAGTAGGCAATGAGAGGAAGCAAAGTGAGATGGCTCAGGGCAATTTCTATTATGTAGCCGATCCATTTGATTTGAAGACTTGAAGTTGGAAGTTTTATTCTTTTGAGAGAGATGGATGACGTATTCTGGGAATAAGATGGGAGAAAATTTAAGAAAGTTTTGAAAAAATGTTTTTCATCATTTCTAGGGATGTACTCTTTGGATAAGAGGGGAGAAAATTAAACAAAGTTTTGAAAAAGTGTTTTTCAACATATCTAGGTAAGTTTTTTTTAAATACGTGTTTGTGATGCTTGGATTACTCTTCTTTAAAGCATTTTAAATTTTCATCACATCTTGATTAGGTTTCTTTTTGAAACATGTGTCTGTGATGCTTGGAATACTCTTCTATAAAGCATTTGAAATTAAACTTACTATCCAATTTCATTAGTATACTATAATTTTTCAAAAAAAACCTACAATATACGTGTTGATGAATGTATATGTACAAAATTTAATGAATTATTATTCTTTATGGGAGAGATTTTTTTGTTGGAAGACCATAAATTTGGACTATATTATAATTTCAAAAAAAAATTAGGGACTATATTATAAATTTAAAAAATTATTTGAAACAATACTTAGTATTAATTGGTACCGGTATAGTACTATACTAAAACCAAATCCAGTACCAATATCAGGACGATATTCATAACATTGGCTTCTAGTTTAGAGGTAATGGGTTTCAGACAGGGACGTAGCTATGTGGGGGCCAATGGTGCATTGGGCCCCCAATATTTAAAAAAATTAAATATTTTTTATTTTTAATATATATATATATATATATACAAGGATGGAGTTATTTGGAACTTATTGGTACACTGAACCCCCCAAAATTTAAAAAAATTAAATATTTTGGTCATCCTATCTTAAATTCTTGGCTCCGTCACTGGTTTAGGATCTCAAATGCAAATTTTTAGAATATTTTAATTCACTATAAACAAATTAAATTGAATTTGTCTTTTAATTTTAAATTATTAACTCAATAACTAAACATTCAAATTAATATTTTAAACAAATCGAATATCAAATCAGTAAAAAAATAAAGTTTAAAGATTTAGTTGATATTAAATTATTATAAAATTAATATATCTTATTAAAAATGTAAGAATAAATAAAAATATAAGAATAAATAAAATAATTTATTGAAATAAAAATAAAGTAACAAGATCTATTAATGCATAGTAGCAAGCCTAGAAATTTTAACTAAATTTTAATCTAGCATGAAAATTTTAAATAACAACAACAACAATAATCTAATTATGTTTCTAAAAAAGATTGTATTTCATCATCATAAAAAATTATAAATCTCTAACAATATATAAAGAGTAAAAGATTAAGCTTTTATCTAAAAGTATTTACATCAATATCTTCTACTACATTTAAATAAACTATAAATCAGTGATATATGCAATTATTTTATAATATAAAATATTATGCTTTAAATTTTTAAATATGTTAAAAAATCTAATGAATATCAGTAGATATTGTTAATTTATTTGTCATGAAAAATGCATTTTTTATAAATTGACTTTTCAAGTTTATTGTAATCAAGGTCAAGTGATGATTTTTTCTTCGATCCAAAAATCAGTATGCTTAATATAATTAATGTCAACTAAATCATGTGTTCTCTTCTTGTTAATTGCTATAATAGAAAATTTATAAAATTAATAATAAAAATAAAATTCAACATACACAATATCTATTCTTCATCCCAAGATTATAAGTAACATAAAATAAGATCACTAAGCCTTCTAAAATATTTTGTTTCTTCATATCAACATTCAAATACTCACAACTTGATGCATTAGTCATTTGAATGAGTAATCTAATAGTAAGTTGCTTACTATTGAAGCACTTTCACCAAACAATCTTTACCATTCATAGGTATTTTAAATTAAGAATTATAATAAAATATAAAATATATTATTAATAAGTAAATAATGAAACTAAAATTATGAAAAATTATCAGGTTGTATTTTTTTTATTACACATTCTCTCGTTACCTTTGATAACTCATAAATTAAAAAGTATTTACTTGTTACTAAAATTTGAAGTAAATATTTTTTTGAAGTTATAAATGTAGATGTAAACTTAGTAGCATTAGGATATACAATCTCAACTCAAATTTCTTATTTTCTTATCCAAGATAAAAAAAATAAAGTGATTATACATAAATTATGATCTTAGATGCACATAAAGTAAGATTAAAAACATATTCCATACAACTATTATCTTTTAAAATGAAATTTATATAATAAATAGCATAGGGAGACTAATAATATACTCATACTTTTATTGTAACAAGTATCTAGCTAAATACATATTAGCCATATTATTTTTAATAAAGTGGACAATATTATTTTTTTTGTCAACCCACTTAATAATTTAAAAATAATCCAAATAAAGTACAAACACTTATAACCATACCTAAAACATAAATAAACTTGATAAAAGTTGTTCCAATATTATAATAAAATAAGAAATTAATCAAAGTTTTTTGGTCTTTTATTTGTCCCCCATCTACTATATAGTACATTTTGTTGTTCCACATTATATATATTTATAATCAACTTGCATTTCTTTTTAAAATATTAAAGTAAAGGCATATAAATATTATAATAAGAAGGTACTATAAATCTTAGACATATCATTATTATAACATCTATTTTTCTTGAAAATAAGGTGAATTTAAAGCATTTAAAGGAATATATGAATGACAAAACCATCTAACTCAAGCTTTTTTACATTACAAAACATCATCTTTATTAATCAAAGCATTTGTTCAACTCAATTGAGAACCAAGAGTAGTTCTTGGAGAAAAAATGTAAAAAATAATTTTTTTTCTTTTGTCTAATACTTGTGCTTCATCTATCTCTAAAGATACATGTTGCAAATAATTTCCAATCCTCTCACGTACATTAAATGATACTTTTTTGTCAAGAAGTAATATTACCTTTAACACCAGTAAGACGTTCTTTCATTCTATAAATTCCTCTCCATTTAAACATTTTATTAAAAAAACATAGAGTTATGTTGAAATTTTTTATCATATGTTTGAGAAAAAATAAAAAAAGAAACATATAGTTATAGAATTTTTCATTATGTAAATTAGAGACTGCATTATGTTATAGACTTAGTGGATTGGATTAATTAAATCATAAACTCTTAAGCTAATAAGATACTATATTAATAGAAAATAGGGTTACAATTTGAGGTATTAACTAGTGCATACAAACCTGGAAATCCAATTACAAATGAATAATTAGTGCAAAAAAGAGCTTGTCTAAGGGAAAACCTAAAGTTTACAAAGTTAATCATAATTTCAAGAGAGTGAGCAGCTCAATAGATGAACCATTTCACCTTTATAATGTCCAAGCATCCTTGATAGGAAGCGTATAAACATGCAAATAATCATGATTGCCTAACATGGGGATCCTTCCTCTAAAGTTTCCTAGAGAGTTGAATAGTTACGAAGTATATTAGTACAAATTCATAGTCTAATAATATCCAATTTAGTAGCTTGATTTGAGCTATAGATAAGGTAGAATCTATGAGTGAAGAGTTGCATCTTAGTTTCATATATCAATTTTTGGAGAATATTGAAGCTTATATTAGTTGACCTTTAGAAAACTCTTTTATTATTTACACTTATAAAATAGATAACATTTGCAAAAGCAAGTTTATAGATAAGGATATCACCTTTGCATAAGTTTTGATAGATCCAATCAACTATGTC
>JANVCQ010000002.1:40772166-40803064 GCA_025531925.1 Erythroxylum plowmanianum | reverse complement strand
GATAAGGATATCACCTTTGCATAAGTTTTGATAGATCCAATCAACTATGTCTAACTAGAGAATTAGATGGTTGTTAGAGTTGCAGAGAAGATGCAGGTTTTTTCATATAATGATAGAGAATGTGAAGTGGAAGACAAGATGGTTGAAGGACTCATCTTCTTCTCCATTATAAAGAACATGTCTCCTAGAAACATTATAGTTCCCTTTAAGAGTAATGATGTAAAGGAAACCTTTGGTAGAGATTGCTCAAACTAAATTGTTCTATGCTATTTCACTTTTGAACCCTATCTAACGTGCTTGTATAATGAATTTATGAATCTCCTTGAGGCATGTTTCATCTATAAAATCTTGTCTTCTCTATGAGGATTCATGGAGTAGTTTAAAGAAAATCCCATAACCACTGCATATGTTCTATTAGAAATATTCTAAAGGCTCTCTTTAAGAACTTCATTTATTAGTGCATGTTTTGGAATATTTCCCTAATAATGGAGAGCTATTTGATGTTCATTAGGGGACCTAAGTTACTCTATTTGTCATGCCAAAAGTTAGTACACTTGCCACCTCTAACAATTAATTTGACATGCATCCTCACCTGCTCCTTAATATGAAAATGTAAAACATTGTCTAAGAAATGTTATTTTTAGGCCTGACACTTTAATAACATTACATTGACAGATAGTATGAGTGGATCCACTTCACCCATAAGGTCTCTCTGTCTATTAAGAGTCTTTAAATCCTCTTGAAGATTAGGATTTTATTAGTAATCTTGATTGGGTTAGTGCTTAAGCCCCCTTCCTTCTTAGGTAGACATATATCTTGCCACTTAACCTTAACATTGATCTATTTGTTGTATCACCTAACCACATAAAGCCTCTTATAATTTTCTCAATAGTTTTCTTAAGTTCTTAAGGAAAACTATATAAAAGAGCTAGTAAATATACAAGCTATTAAGCACAAAGTTTATCAGTTGATCCTTCCCAACAAATACAATGCTTTTGTTACATTAGTTAGTGATCCTTTTTTGGTTTATTTTAATCAAGGGATGAAACTATCTATAAGTAGGTTTTTGTAGTGATTGGGATTACCAAATAAGTGAATAAATACTTCATTATCTTTATCACTATCAGGTTGGAGAGCCAGGAAGAGACAGTTTCAGGTTTTGTAGAAATTAACAAGTGGTTTTATCCTTTTCTCTTTAGCCCAGAAAATTCCTTGAATATACCAATAATTGACATTAGGGCACAACCTAAATTAGGATCAACTCTAAAAAGTAAGAGTAGATCATTTGAAAAGGATAAGCAAAATATTTTTAGCTCACTGCAATTGATGTAGTATTTGAGTTTCTTTTCTAAGATTATAACATGGCCAATAAGTTTGGTTAGGACTTCAATGCACATTATAAAAGGTGAACTCAGGTCTCCTTGTCTTAGACCTTTTCCCCCTTTAATAAGCTTGGAAAGCAGTCCATTAACCAAAATACTATAAGAGGTATAAGTGACATATTGTTCAATCTGGTTTACCAATATCAAAAGAAAACCAAACACAAATAATGAGTGTAAGAAGAAGTCCTAATTTATATAATATAATGCTTTATAAAAATCTAACTTGATAGAACAACATTTCATATAATACATCTTATTGAAGATTTTAAAGGATTCTTTTGTTAGCAAGTCATTGTCCAAAATAACCTTCTTTTTAATGAAAACTCCATATGATAAGTTAATGATTTGTTCCAAAGAATTCTTTGAGTTTAAGAGCTATGAGCTTTACAATAATTTTGTAAATGTTGTTGCAATATAAGATAGTTCTGTAATCCTTTAGGGAGCTTATGTTTTAAGTCTTTGGAATGAGGTTAATAAAAGTATTGTTTAGTTCCTTCAACATCTTACCTTGCTTAAATAATTCAAGAACTACATGTAATTATCTTCTTTGTGTGTGGCCATATCCTTTTTTGGAAGAAATAAGCATTGAGGCCATCTTGTTTGATTTAAACTTAAATAGAGCTTTCTCCATAGCTTTTTCATTGAAAGGATTGAGCAAGCTTTGAGCTGCATCATTAGATATTTGGCTATCTATGAAGGATTAAAGAACTTGCACTAAAAAATAGCCATCAAAAGAAGAGCTAAGGGTATTTTATAAGTACTTGTAAGTTGTCTCTATTAGTTTAGCTTAAGAGTGAATTACTTGTCTATTATCTTTTAGTAAGGAGAGAACCTGATCTTCCTCTTAGAGAGAACTAATTTATTGAAGAAACTAGAGTTCTTAACCTTATCTTTTAACTATTGTATTTTAGATCTCTGTCTTAGGATTGATGCGTTAACTTCCAGAGCATAAGTATAGTGATGTAAGGCTATTTTTTCCTCAAGTTGTTTGGAGAAATCACCTAGATTTTGATAGAGAGAGTTTTGAGCTTATATTAACTCATCCTTTGTGTCTAGAACTAACAATTTATTGTTGTTCTAACTTTTCTAATTTAGTTTCTTGATCTTTTCATTGATGATTTGAAGTTTTTCTTATACAAATGTAGGACTTGCAACTCTAAAATGTATAACTGAGACCTTTTGTTATAACCACATCAAAACCTTTAACCTTATTTAAGTAGTTATTAAAGTGAAATGGATTATGCCTTTTGCATGTCAAAACCAACTTATATATTACAAAAGGGTATGTTGAGAGAAAAGAGTATTGTTAAAAAAGATGTTACTCTCAAGAAATTTAGTGAGCTAGAGATCATTCACAATGGCTTTGTCAAATTTTTTTAATGAACTAGTTACCTAATTGCTTATTATTCTAAGAAAAAAGTTTCATTTTAGTCTTAAATTAGTTAGCTCAATTTGAGTTGCACAATCCCTTAATTCAGGATTATAGTTCCTCAAACACGAATTCCCTTCATCTTCAAATTGATAAAGCATGCTATCGAAGTCTCCAATAATCATCCAAAGGGTATTCATAGCATCGTAAATATTTTTAAACTTTGGTTAAAAAGAGTTTCTCTAAAATGTAAAATTGAATGTATATACAAAGGTAACCTACAAAGATATCCTTATGCCTAATTCTAAGAGAGACATGTATCAGTTGATTTAAGACAAAAGAATTCAAGACCTCTACTTTGTCATCATTATAAGTAATTATGATTCTGCCATTATAATATGCTTGATAGTTGGAAATAACTATCCAATTTTATAGTAGAAAAGCTAATTTCCTACAATTCTCTTCTTTCATTTTTTTTTCCAAAAGCCCTAGAGAAAAGGTTTGATATTCCATAAGTATTCTTTTAATATTTGATGATGACTAGGGTTATTAAACCCTTTTACATTCCAAGATAGAATTAAAATTATAAAGGAGCTTTAAAGCCTTTAGCTTTACTTTTCCTATTGGATTTTCTTCTTGAAGCAATCTAGAATTCATTACCTGGACTTACATTAGCTTTTTATTGACTAGAAGCTAAATCTAGAATAGAATGCTCCCTAGGGATGAAGGGGTTATATTATAATACTTGATTATTATTAGCAATGATTACCATATTTGAACTTTGTCAAGTGTTTTAAATTATGGTTTCTCCAAGATATCTCTAGGAGAAGAAATTTTTGTGTTCTCTTGATTATTGATTGTAATGAAATTTAGCTTAAGGCTTTGCACTTGCACTTAAATTTAAGAATTGTCCAAGGCAAAATCTTCATGAATAATATATCCTAGTTTTATTTGTGTTTCACCTATTAGGGTTTGCTTAAGATCTTGTGTATCATTTAAGCCATTACTAATGTGCTCCTCTAGCTCCATAAGTTCTTAATAATTACCCTTTTGGAATTTTTTGTTAATAGGAACCCATTTCTTTCTTTTTTTTGGCCAACATAGGTTTCCATTGATAGCTTAATATACCAAATTCTTCATATAGTTCATCAATTTCTCTCAAAATTAATAGAGTTATGATCTTAAGGATGTCTTAATAAAGGTCCACAATCACACAAAGCCTAGCATAGCTGATGCGCTTCATCCCTATTATAGATTCATCCATGTAAATTGGCTTACCAACAAAACTTGCCAGATAAGATCAATATTCCAGAGGAATTTTATAGATATTACCCATAATAAAATATGGTTTTTGCTTCAAGCTTTCCAATTGGATGCTCATATTCTAACTTTGGATAAAAGAGGAACATTATTAAAGTACCAAGGACCAGTTTCAAACACGTTATGAGCATAGATAGTTGATTCAAACTTGAAAAGGAATAAATCATCTTCATTAACTAAAACCTCCTTTAACCCTATCTTACTCCAATTTTGGAATGACTAAGCTTGCATCCTTAAAAAGACAAGTCTCTTATCCCTAAAGAAGCCAACTAGTGTTGAAGAACGCTTAAAGGCTTTTTTTTAGAATCTCTAAAGGAGGAGCAATAATAGAGCATCTTGCATAAGAGGAATGAGGGTAATATTGAAGGTTGATATGTGAAATTGAGTCACTTAAAACTTGGCACCAAAAATGCTTGAGGACTAAGGGATTGGTGGCTAAAAAGTGAGGGGAAATAGTTGAGGGAAGAGGGAGTTGAAGGAGAACTTGGAGAACAATTGTAAACAAACAAAGGACAAAGGGAGATCTAGTTTGTTGTAGTTATCTAGGATTTGGTTAGAGGAGATAAGTAGAGGAAAGTCTTGAGTAACCAACTTTGGAAAAGAGCTGGGCGGAGACAAAAGATTCTATATATTACCACAAAAGGAAAAAAAGAAAGAGAGGGAAAAACATAAATTTTTAAAAAGTTATTACCAAAACGAAAAGGAGAGTTAAGCGAGAAACTCACTAAAGAGGAACTAGTGGAAAGAGCAACAAGAAAAAAATATTATAGGGAAAAGTTTACAAGGAAGGATAGAGGAAGCATGAAGCAGAAGACAAGCTAAAAAGGTTATTAGATGAAAAAGAAGTAGTACCAAAATAGACTACTAAAAAAACTTAAATAAGAAGAAGACAACCAAATGAAAGAACAACACAAAAGACAGTTAGAAAAGAGAAGCAAACAATAAACGTTAGAAAAAGATTGTTATTAGATGGAAGAAACAAACCAAAAGAGTTGTGAAGGACATATTAAGAATCAAAAGGAACATGGTAATGAAAAGATACTCACTAAAGCTTATGGTAAATCTTGTTGCGTTAGTTAAGATTACAAGTTCGAATCACATAAACAATTTCTTTGTAAAAATACAAGAATAAAGTTGCGTCTATCAATGACCCTCCTTAGACTCCCGCAAAACGGAAAATTTTGTGCACTAGATACGTTGATTTTTTATTTATCAACTATGCATTTGAATAACACATTATAATTAAATTTTGAAATAGATAATTAAAATTAATTATATTTTATAAATGAGATTTTACAAGAGCATACATCTAATTTTATAAAAAATGAAAGGAGAAGAAAATTTAAATTTAAAGTAATGAAAGAAATGAATTTTGCAAAAAAAAAAGCATTGTCATCCTTATAATTTTAAATAATTCGAAATGTTCTTTTAATTTTAATTTTGCTAAGTACTCTTTTATTATATATTGTTAATGAAATTTCAATTAAATAAAACATGTACTTTTCCAGCTTCAGAACAAAAGCCCACTTTCATTTAAGGTGGACCCTTAATTTCAATAGCTAGCCCTACTATTCATGTAAGGGTCAAAATTCCAGCGATGATGTGATGATATGAAATCATAAACAAGACGAAGGAAAGGAGAGAAACAGCATTAGACAGATCTAATCCAATTCCAAAGGAAAGCTTGTTCTTCTTGCAGCTGGAAAGGATTATTCTTGTGGTGTCGAGAAACCTAAAAATGGATGCTTTAAGGAAACAAGCCAGCAAGCTCAGAGAACAAGTTGCCAAGCAGCAACAAGTCAGTGACTTTCATTTTCCTTAAATTTCACTGATTTGATTTATTTTCTTCTTAAACGTTTTAGTTTTGCCATGCTTGCGGGGTTGCTGGGAAGTGTAGGAATAAGGAGAGAGAAAGAGAGCATTTTATAGGAAATTTGGATTCGCTTAATTCATATTCATTGGGGTTAGTTGTACCCATTACTATTCAGTTAAGAGAACTGAAAATTTTGGTTCTACATGATGTTTGTTTGGATTTCAGGCTGTCATCAAACAGTTCAGTGGCAGTGGTTACGATAGCTCAGATGTTATGGTTATTGATGAGGTTGAGATGGAGAGACATCATCAGCTGGAGAAACTGTACAGATCAACTCGTGCTGGGAGGGTAGGTTAATTTCATGTTATGGCTATTCTTTTTTCTGCTGATTTCCTATGCTTATAATAGCTATCATTTAATTTATTCTGTTCTCCTTGTTTCAGGATTTTCAGAAAGATATTATTAGAGCAGCAGAAACCTTTACTGCTATAGGCTATAAGCACATCGAAGCAGGTGAAAATTGTGTTTACATTTTGTGCAATTACGTTTTCTCCTAATATAGGTGTAGGGAGTGTGTTTGCTAAGGGTGTCAAGTGGTCATTATGACTCCCTTTCAAGTTGTTAGCATATTGTATGGTCATGAAGTGCTTCATTCATACATTTTTCTTATCAAAACTAGTTGGATGTTAGGAACCAAGCTGTCTGAGGACTGCTGCAGATATGGAACTGAGAATGTAAATGACAACATATTAGCTAAGACTGCTGGTATCTATGGTGATGCTCGGAAACATGTGGAGAGGGAGCAGGACGAATTGAATCGACTGTATTCTTCCCAGGTTGACCAATACACAGAAAAGAGCTAATACCTTATCTTTATTATGTTATATTTTTAGTCATGCATAACTGCTGCTTGAGGAGTCAAGCTGTTTGTTCATATGTAGGGCTGACAAAATTTTATTTTAACTCATGTTTTTATACATAGCATTCTCCTATGCCTGCATTTGCTTGCTAATAAATGTTTTGGGAGTTTCAATTGATTGTTGGAAAAGTAGAAGTACATGCTTTTAAAGTGTCAAAAATGAAATGAAAGTGCATGGCATAATTCCTAGTTTTATGTACCTTTCTGAAATATTTTGCAGTATTTTCTTTAATGGTCTGTAACCTGTCTGCGTCCAAGTACTATAGATGGAAGGTAATTCTATCATATAAACTACACAAAAGTTGAGTGCATAAGGTTTACATGGCACAAGAAAGTGTATTAAACTTCGTTGAAATTTAACTGCTAATATTTACTACGTTGTTTGCTATGGGAAATTCATCGAAGCTAACTATCACAATCAAAATAAAGTTGGATTGTAACTAAAAGATGTTGTGTTAAACCTATACAACAATTCAAAACTCCTTTATTCTTTCAAATTCAACTTTTCTTGAATCATTTTTATCTGGTTAAATATGATTTTATGACAGGCCATGAATGATTCACATTTTAAATATTGGATCTGATGGTGCTTTGTAGATTGACTCCTTATATTTGTACTTTATTCCAGATATTGGATCCCCTGAGAGCAATGAGTTCTGGTGCTCCTCTGGAGGATGCCCGGCACCTAGCTCAGCGGTATAGTCGAATGAGACAGGAAGCTGAGACACAGGTAATTATAAGTGGTATCTTATTTCACAAAGTTATCTATGCCAAATATTTGGCAAGGTTTGACCACAGTTGTATTCTTTACTCATAGCTGTTCCTTGAAACCTTATCACTTATATTTCACTATTTAAAGCAAACAGGCAATAGAGGTTTCGAGAAGACAAGCACGGGTAAGGGAAGCCCCAATTCCTGAAAATGTTGCAAAGCTTCATGCAGCTGAGGCGAGAATGCAAGAACTAAAATCAAACATGGCTGTCCTCGGTAAGGAAGCTGCAGCTGCATTGGCAGCTGTTGAAGCACAGCAGCAAAGACTGACTTTCCAGAGACTTGTTTCCATGGTGTGTGCACATAATTCTAGGATAAATATTGCATTTTAAAGTTCAGAGTTAGATTTAATTTTGATATGCATGATGCACTTGTGCTCTGCAGGCTGAGGGTGAAAAGAATTATCATTTGAGAATTGCTGCTATCCTTAGTGAGGTTGAAGCAGAGGTTAGCTCAAGAATAGTGATACTACAACTCTTTTTTTAATGAAAATCATTTTATCCATCTGAGGGTAATATCTTGTTTTGCTGCTTGTGTTAGATGGTCTTGGAGAAACAGCAAAAAGAGGCTGCTCCACCAGTGATTCATTCTCAAGTGATCCCATCACAGAATGATTTGGGGAAAACAACATACTTTTTGGTTGAAGTAAGTTTGATCTAATAGGCATGGAAACTTGGAGATAAAATTTTCCAGTTTGTCTAAATATTTTAATACTTTATGTTTGCTTCAACCTTTTCAGGCAAAACACCCTTTCATTGCTGAAACAGAGAAAGAACTAAGCTTGGCAGTGGGCGACTATGTTGTTGTACGAAAGGTGTTCAGCTTTTTCTTGATATTTATGATGTGGCATAATGATAGCATCCTTATAATTGATAGATTCATTTGTGATGCTCTAATTCTGACTGCTGATTTGCTTGCATCACCATAAAAGCAGAGTTGAGTATCCATCCAGAAGCCTGAGCTTTGCAGTTATTCCTTCACTTGCATCTTACTTTTGAAAAAGAAAATCTAAAATGCTCTCATTTGTTGGATAATCTGAGAGACATTGCATAGCTAGAATCCTTGAAAACTGTATCATTAATTCAATTGTTTCATCGAGACAATTATGAAATTGACATGTCGAAATTTATGCATGAAACTCCTGAAATATGTTTTCTCTGTGCATTTGTGTGGGTTGTTGGGTGAGTATTTTGGGCTGGGAGGGTGTGGCTGGATAGCAAAAGTTTTCCAGATTTTCTTTTCTGCTTTCTGAAATGAAATACATTGGGTCCTACTGGTGGGGTTTCATTCAGGTCCAGATTTTCCTACCACCAAGCTGTGCATTATATTAGTAAATACTTTGCTCATTCATACCATAGTCAAAACATAAATCTCTTGTTACGTCTTGAGGCCTTATTAATTTGATCACCTGGAATAAGATTCGCTCACCACTCATCCTTCATCTCTTTTGCAGGTGAGTCCAACTGGATGGTCAGAAGGAGAATGTAAAGGTAAAGCAGGGTGGTTCCCATCGGCTTATGTCGAGAAACGCCAGAGGATATCCTCCAGTAATCTGGCTACCGAAGTTTACTAAGTGTCTGTTGCGTTTCTGATTAAGTCCCAAAAATTTTCAAACTTAATATTGGACACAAATTTAAGACTTTGGACGGTGGATATTTGAAGGAAAAATTGTGCATCTTGCTAGTCATTGTGGTCCTTTAAAAGTTTTATTCCCTTGACTTCAGATTATATTGTCAGGACAAATTGGCCATTTTAGTTGTATATTCTTCTACTGAATCTTCAAGATGGCAACTGTTTTTTGGGAAGTAAAGCTATTTCTTTTCCCCTATTTGGAAGAGTTCTTGGTTTGAATTCAGTAAACACCGATTAGAAATCCTGCACGTTGATGGTGAGATAGACTTTAGCATTGCCTTTATGTTCATGCTTTCATGCTAATAATGTTTTGCAATAGCCAACTTAGTAAATGCTTAGCCAGGTTCTGGCTAACTTGCTGTAAATTTGCATAGAGTGCATAAAACTACAGTCTACAGAATTTCTCTCAATATGTAAATGCAGTGATCTTACAACTCACTTAGATGCATTTTGTAATTTCGACTTTTGAGCATATCAACAACTAACAATCCAGCAATGTTTCAATATATATAATTGGAACGTTCATAATTGTCAGTGATCGAGAGTCATCTGTCTCATCTTGACTCCTCGGTTTCTTCTTTAAACCAAATGTTGGATGAGTCAAGTGGAGATATGACCCTCAGCCCAACAACAAGCCCAGCAACAGAGGCGACTCATGAAGTAGAAGGGTCATGTTCCAGTTTGCTACAACAGGTATGATCGTAAGCTAGAGATGCCTACTTCCTACGGTGAGGATGACCCAATCTTATGGACTTTTCAAGTAGAAAGATACTTCTTCATCAACAAACTAGGTGAAACAAAAAAGTGGGAAGTAGCAGGGGTGTGCTTTCAGGGCACTGCCTTGGTGTGGTTACAATGGGAGGAGAATCGACGACCTATACTAACATAGGATGAGTTGAAGACATAGCTTTTGACAAGGTACTTGCCAAAACACAAAAGGACTCATCAACATCGTCTCCTGTCATTTCGACAAACATCTTCTACGATGTAGTACTGGAAGGAGCTTGAGGCATTAACCACTCCACTAAAACACATAGATGATAACACATTAGACACAGTATTTCTTAATGGGCTTGATGATTTCTTGCCTTTCAATCCTGGTTATATGATGTGATCTTAGGACTCAAGTGGTTGTTTGTAGTGAGACACGTCGACTTCGATTGACACTCTCTAACAATGATGGTACCCATTGAAGGAAAGATGGTAGTGTTGTGTGGGGGCCCTAGCCTAAGCAAAACAACCATATCCTTAAAAACTATGGCCAAGACTACTATCCAAGAAGGCCAAGGAATGATGATTGAGATTTGTAGCCATTTCAGAGGCTGATCAAAGGGACCAACTTTCGAAGGAGATGCGAGGGATGATAGACTAATTCCAAGAAAGTTTTTCGTCAGCTTGGGGAGCTACCTCCATTAACAGACCTGTTAAAGAAGGATGCATTCAAGTGGAGCAAAGAAGAGACTACAACAATACATCTTAAGACGACTATGGTGTAGCTACCGACACTAGCACTTCCTAATTTCGATGAATAATTTGTTATCGAGACAGATGCATCAGGTTCGGGACCAAAGGCAGTGCTGATGTAACTGAATCGACCCCTAGCTTTCTTCAACAATCGGGCTACTCGAAGACCTACAAGTGAATGATTGCAGAGCTCTATTAGGAAGGGATGAAGGCTGAAATAAAGAAACATGTGGACGATTGTTTAATTTGTCAACAAAACAAAACATTGTCACTTTCTCCAATAGGATTATTGCAATCTCTTCCTATTCTAGAACAAGTGTGAGATAATATCTCCATAAATTTTATGGAAGGACTACTTAAATCAATAGGGTTGAGTGCAATTTTGGTGGTAGTAGATAAACTTAGTAAATATGCTCATTTTATCGCTCTCAAACATCCCTACACTACCTCTATTGTGGCTAAATTATTTGTCTAGCATACTGTCAAGTTTTATGGATTTTCAAGATCTATTGTGCCTGACAAAGATAAGGTTTTTATTAATCATTTGTTAATTGAATTATTTTCCCAACAACAAACCCAGCTACGACGTAGTACCGCCTATCATTCCTAAACTGATTGCTAAACCGAAGTAGTCAATTGTTGTCTCGAAACATATCTATTTTGTTTTGTGCATACACGGCCCCACTCCTGAAGTAAGTGGTTACTATTAGACCTTTAAGTTCTAATAGCGAAAATGTGTAGGCATTGGCGAGCCTTGATCAATGTTTAATACTAAGGTTGATGAAACAAGGCAAAGACTTATGAGTCTGCAAGTAAAATGGGCATTTTCAAGTATTGGTATACATTGACAAAAATCTTCGACGAGATGTAAGATTGAGATATGAAGCCATATAATAACTTGAGATGGACTTTGGGTTGAAGGTTAGTTGGATCAGACGCAAGAGGAAGACATGTGAAAGCTCTAAGAACTTAATGTGAGCTCAAATAGACGAACCATGACTAATAAACTTGGCATGGGTAAGCATTGGACCAGATCAGTGTGCTATGATATGCTTTGGGTTTGGATGACTCATCATCGATGGATAGAGATCTTGGATGATGTGATAGATAAGATCGCAGTAGATATACATACGCATTAAAATATAAAGACCTTGTGGAGGATCATCTGAAGATAGTAGAGATCTTCGTAAATATGGATGTATCATTCCTAGATATATATAATTACTTATCTTGTTAGTTGTGATGTACATAAATTTTATCAGATAGAGTCCTATTTAGATGAAAATGTCATTTTATTGGATAATTTGATATAATTTGATTAGGATAAGATGTAATTTAGCTAGTTCAGTTCAATTAGCATAATGAATTGTAAAGTTAGAGATGCCTATAATTAGCTTTGTTCTTGAAAAAGAGAGAAGAGGGTTGAAGAGGGTTAAGAAACACGTTGAGAGAGAACATTCATTTGTATACTTTTAAGGAAGTGATAAAGGTTAATTTTTATCGTAATTCTTGTGTATTTTATTGTTGACTATGATTATTTAATACTTTCATGGTATTTTTGTAAGAGTGTGAGTTAAATACTATGAGAGTCTTGAGACGTTTAAGAATAGAGTTTTATTGGTCAGCGATCACATGGGAATGATGAATCTTAATTTGCTTAAACGAACCTAAATGAGATTTTCCTGTAAAGAAGTAGATGTGGAAAAAAAAACTTTGTAATAGTTACCATAGTGTGAATATTGGTACGTATAATACTGTTTTCAAACAACCAACAAATCACCCCTTTACTGCACTACTCAATGGGCGTACGTCGTATAATGCCAGTGTAGAGGAGTAGTTGTATGAACGAGACTTGATGCTTAAAGAAATGAAGCAGTAATTAAGTGTAGCATATGGATGAATGAAAAACAAGCAGACCAACATTGAAGGGATGTTCACATCTTAGGAATGCGAGACTCAACCAGTATCAGTCCGATCAGTAAACTAAGGCGTACCGGTGGCGGTGCCAGGAGAGGAATACATCACATACACTGTAACTCAATTACAAGCCCTTTATGTTGCACTCATGTGAAGTGATACTAAAGATGCGTAAGCCCCATTGTTTACATTCATGAGGGCATCGTGCTTTCCCTTCTCAGCAATTACTCCATTCTTTACTACAGCAATAATGTCAGCATTTTTTATGGTGATGAGGCGATGAGCTACAACTACTGTGGTTCGATCCACCATTACCGTATCTAGTGCATCCTGTACTACGCGCTCCGACTCTGCGTCCAATGCGCTGGTTGCCTCATCAAGCAAAAGAATTCTGGGATTCTTAAGAATTGCTCTTGCAATGGCTATTCTTTGCTTCTGTCCACCAGACAACTGCACTCCTCGTTCTCCTACGCGGGTGTCATAGCCATGTGGTAAGGAACTTATGAAGTTGTGGGCGTTTGATGCTTTTGTGGAGGCTATTATTTCCTCCTCACTGACATTTCCTTGCTTCCCATAACCAATATTTGCGCGGATTGTTTCGTTAAAGAGTATTGGTTCTTGACTGACCAGTCCCATCTGTTTTCTCAGAAAGCTCAGTTTAAGCTTCTTTATTCCCACATTATCTAATGATACATGACCAGAATCAGGATCATAAAATCTTTCTATCAGACTGATTACTGTAGACTTGCCGCTACCACTCTCTCCAACCAAAGCAACGGTCTGCAACAGAACAATATCATGACAGGCACAGCTGGAGAACGTCAGTAACTAAATCACAGAAGAGTCCTGATTTTGTGGTAGTAACGATACCTTTCCAGAGGGGATGTTAAGAGAAAAGTCTCTGAAGATTTGAACATCTGGTCTCGTTGGATATGTGAAGCTGACATGTTCAAACTCGATATTCCCAGTTACATTTGCTAATGTAAGGCCTTCTTCGCTGCTCGAGTCAATTTCTGGCTTCCTATCGAGAATTGAAAATATTGAAGCTGCTGAGTCCTTGGCTTTGTTGGTGTCTGGAGCCAGGCCACTGGATTGTGAAACTCCAATGGCTGCAATTGTCAGTGCAAAGAAGACCTGCAAACATTGGTGACATAAAATGGAATAGTACTGGTTCTGAGAGATTAAGAAAGGCATTTGATAGGAGAGGTCAGATCGTACCTTGATTATTTCTCCAAAGCTTGCTTTCCCTCGTTCCACCAGAAGAGATCCAATATAGAAAATAAACGCATTTGCACTGTGAAGCACAAGGAACGAGAAGCCCAAGCCTGTGCCACTTACAAGTCCAAGACGAACACCTTATTTGACAGGTCCTTCACATTTCTTCTGGTATAATTCCATCACCTTCTTCTCAGCACAAAACGATGCAACAGTTCTGATGCTGCCAACTGCATCATTTGCTATTTGACTGGCTTCTTCATACATGAGCTGCGATTCGAAGTCAACAGTTTTTGTAAGTGCATGCAATGTATGAAACCTTTAGAGCATGAAAAATGCATTGAACAGTACTAACTTTTGCGTCTGCACTGAATCCCTCCATAAACCTGGTTTGCATTACCCCTTGACCAAGTAGCAAAGGTGATATTCCTAGCATTACAAAAGCCAATATCCAGTTTGATGCAAATGCTATAATGAGTGCCACTAGGATTGTGGATGAATTCTGCACGATTAAGGCCAAGGTATCCCCAACAAGACTCCTAACCATAGATGCATCAGTTGATAACCTTGCACCAACTGCACCACTGTAATACAAAAGTATTTGCAGTTAGTTCCATCTTTTTTTTTTTCTCTCTTAAACTTCTTGGCCCTATACAAAATTCAAGAGTAAGAAGCTATTTCCTTTTCAAACCTTGAATTTGCAGGATCATCAAACCAGCTGATTTCTTGATGAACAACCTTTTCAAAGGTCATTGAACGAATTCTTTCTATCAGTTTGCTTCCTGCAATTCCGAAAAGAAAATTCTGTAGTGGTTGAGTTATGAGCAATACTATGCCCAAGCTCACGTAGATTATAGCCCAGTGCCTGGAATCTTTTTTTAACTCCTTTGGAGGTTCAAAGAACATTTTGATGGATGATGAGATCAAAAGACCAAAAACTGGAAACACCCCACCATTAATTACTGCAGGAATGGTCCCCATGAACAAAATGGGTACCTCCGGCTTGTTCAAATTGGCAAGCCGTTTCATAGAAACTTCTTTATACTTTTCCCTTCTAGGAATGCTCTTTTCATTCTCTTCGGTTTCATGATAAGTAATAGAGCTAGGCATACCCATGGTAAAGGTGTTGAGTGTGAATGAGTGCCTGCTTACTGGTGAACCTATACTTGTCGACCTCCGGGTAGATCTCCCATGGCTCTGAGACCTCGACATGTGCATATTGAAGTCTATGTTATCTTCTACTTTATTCGTATCCTTTGGTTGAGAGACTTCAGCTTCCTTACTTCCTTCTTGGAGCCAAACAAGTTGCGAGTAGGCTCCTTCTGGATCCTTAATCAACTCCATATGTGTTCCTAAAATATACGTCTAGTCGAGCTTAATTTAGATTGGTAAAACTAGAAACCAGAAGATCAAGCAGTAAATGTGGCGTTACCTATTTCCACAATTTTTCCTGTCTGCACAACTGCTATCATGTCTGCATTTCTAATGGTTGTCAAGCGATGGGCAACGATCACGGTCGTCCTGTTGCTCATAACTCTCACCAGCGCATCCTGGACAATGCGTTCTGACTCGGCATCAAGTGCACTTGTTGCTTCGTCAAGAAGGAGAATTTTTGGATTCTTCAGTATGGCTCGGGCAATTGCAATTCTTTGCTTTTGTCCACCTGATAACTGAGCTCCATGCTCACCAACCATCGTGTCAAGTCCCTGGTAAAGTCAATGTGACAATACTAGTTGTGAAGGCAAGCTTGATCCATATAGTTAACATATTCTTCCAAGAACATATTGATACAGTAAAGGAATGTGGTGTTACCTGTGGTAGTTTGTCAATGAATTTTGCAGCATTGGCAAGCTCAATGGCAGTTCTAATCTCATGATCTGTTGCATGCTCTTTCCCATAAGCTATGTTCTCCTTTATGGTTGTTAGAAACAGAATAGGTTCCTGACTAACTAGACCAATCTGCTCCCTTATCCAACTGAGCTTCAATTTCTTTAAATCTGTACCATCTATAAGCACCTCACCAGAATCAGGATCATAGAATCTTTCAATAAGGCTGATAACAGTTGACTTGCCACTGCCGCTTTGCCCAACTAAAGCTGCAGTTGTACCGCTGGGGACTCGTAAAGAAAATCCAGAAAAGATCTGAACATCAGGCCTGGCAGGATATCTAAAATAGACATTTTTCAGTTCAATTTCACCATTGATTTTTTCTAAAACCAATCCTCCATTCGCGTAGGCATCAATTTTCGGTTTTCGTTTGATTGTCTCAAACATTTTATATGCTGCAGCTCGCCCTGCTGCAAATGCATTCATGCACGGAGACGTCTGACCCAATGACCTATTCCAACAACACATCATATTCAGCAGCTATCAACAGGATTATATCAGTTAAATCAGCGATCATCAGAAAGAACTTACATTCCACCTG
Source organism: Erythroxylum plowmanianum (assembly GCA_025531925.1). NCBI lineage: Eukaryota > Viridiplantae > Streptophyta > Magnoliopsida > Malpighiales > Erythroxylaceae > Erythroxylum > Erythroxylum plowmanianum. The sequence continues at coordinate 40,786,834 of JANVCQ010000002.1, read as the reverse complement.
TCATCAGATTAAAAATAACAGTTATGACTTTTCCACCATTGTAACCTTTCTCTATAATCAACTTGGATCCATACCAAGTTGCGAGTCCGTAACTGGAGTAGACAACAAACATTATCACACCCATTCCCAGGCCTGAAGCTAGCCCTTGTACAACAGCAGCTTTGTATGCAGTTTTTAGTTTCTCATTATATCTTCCAATGGCGTGCTTCTCTCCTGTGAAGGATACAACCTGGAGAAGTGCATTAAATGAACAAGATATTATACACAGGAAGAAAACAATAAATAAGGGCGTTCCTTATGCCTAACCGTTCTGATGCCACCAACGGTTTGTTCTACAACATTTCCAGCTTCTGCGTAGGAGGCTTGTACGATGGTGGCCATTTTTGTCATGGTAGTTCCCATAACTCCACCAGCAAGGGCGAGAACAGGAATGCAGGAAAGCAGAACCACCGCAAGACGCCATCCTTTTATAAAAGCAATCACAAAGCCGCCTATAAATGTTGTCATCAGTTGTATAAATTTCCCAACCTACCAATGAATAGACTAAGAAAAATAGTCAGTGAACCCCAAAAAGATGCCACTGGAAATAAGAAACTAGAGGAATGAGCATAGTTATCTGGAGTCAGCATGAAATTAAAACCTTTAACATTATCTTGTAACAGTGCTTTTATAAGCAGGTAACGTCATTACCTTCTCGCCCATGGCATCTTGTATCAGGACCGTGTCACCAGACATTCTTCCGATAACCTCACCGGTTGTTGTTTCGGTATCGAAGAAGCCAATGTCTTGTCTTAATATTGTCTGCAGGTACAACCCTCGAATGCGAGCAGACTGTCTTTCTCCGGTAATCATCCAACATGTAACCTCTGCAACCATAATATAGAATTCCGGCAAACTCATATTACAGCATTATGATATTGCTAGTTTGACAGTAAAACTCGGTGATATAAATTTTGTGAAAGTAAATGCTGAACCTGACCAAAAATATGATTCTTATGGCAAGTTCCTGACTTAAAACAAATCATAAATCTTAGCATATTCCAAGATATCAGCATTCTAGAGATCCTGATGGCTTCATAATATCAGAACTTCACATTGACCACCAAGCTAGTGGGTTTTTCCTTCAAATTTTCAGACCCTGAATATGATTTTTGCACCTATGCTGGCCACTATTAGCATCATGAGAGTGAATCACAATTCAAGAATGCATAATTTAAGATCTAAAAGAGTTTCAGATAGAAGAACCTGCACTTACGAAGAAAAGAGACAATGCAGGCGAAAATAGCCAAGTATACTATCTTTAGTGCTACCTGAAAATTACACGAAAGGAAACGACATTGGATGAATATATTCTGCAGCAGGAAAACCAATTACAGATGGTTTTTCCAACAAGAAAATGAAATCAATTTCACAAGCCAAATGAAACTCGATAGATATTGACAACGTTAAACAATACTCCTAGTTTATTTAACTAGAACTTGGAACTTCCTAAGAAAGTTCACTTGAAAGCTAAGCTGTAGAGCTTTGAAGATACAGTATACCTTTAAACAAGAAAAATCATCACATAAAACTCACCTTCGACACAACGTGGACAACGTCAGATTGCGTTGCAGAGCCAAAAGAGTTGACAAGCTGTCCAAAGATGATAGTGATCAAAGGTTGAGCGAGTCCATTGCCAACCGCGGATATCGTCCCAACAACCATCAAAATCACGTCCAACTGGTCGGCGAAAGTGAAGAGCTTGTAAAATGCCACCTTCTGCACATTCCCTTTTGAATCCTTTCTATCATCTACTCGGCTATCTGATGTTTTCTTATTATGATCACCGTCTTCCATGTCTTATCAACGTGATATGTGCACCCCTAATGATGAGATGTTACAATTACGAGAAACAAGAAAAGGGTCTCCCGGGAAAATGTGAAAGGCAAGAAAACACTAGAGGTAGTGAAGAGATCAGAGAGGTCAAAAACACTACATACATACCAGAGGGAGTGAGAGAGATTAGAATTCGCAGCATAGAAAAGCAGATATACGTGCTATATATAATGGTAAAGATATGTAACACAGAGAGAGGGAGAGTAAAAGACTATTTCCATTTCCATTTGGCAATAGGGTCCAACGTTTTTTCCTCCTTTTACCGGTCGGTTTGCTCCTTAATTAGTCAATTACTTACTTAGAGAATATATTAACCTAATGCCAATTTTGTAATGATTTTACTACAAGAATATTTATTAGTTATGCATTTGCCTTTTATATATATATACAAAAAAAACGGCTAATTACATCCAATTTCCATATAAATTTATCTTTTCATTAACTTTCCTGCTTTGTTTGTGTTACTAATTTATTAGTTAAAAAATTTTGTGATATAATTAATTAAAATTATTTTTTATCTTTTTTTTTATATATATAATAGAATGAAAAGGCTAATATACATTGTATTTTTACTTATAAAAGAAGTAGTCGAATTTCATAGATTAAATATGAAAATACTTAAATAAATATGTAGGTGTTTATTACATAATAAGTTCATTGAACTAGTCTGATTATAAGAATCTCGAATGTAATATTGCTTGCGTGTTTATATATTTTTTCATTATAATAGTTGTATAATTAATCGAGATTACTAAGGCATCTAAATAAGAATTATTATATCTGGTGACTGGTTATGACATATTCTAATCAAAGTTGCTTAGCCGATAGTACTTGAATATAATATAATTATATGAAAATAGTTGAATAAGTCAATAAAGAATTTGTCATCCCTAAAATAATTAAAAAGAATATTTTATTATTCTTAATTAGTAATGATTTAAATAATTATCTGACAAAGCAAATTGAGATCCAAAAACGGATATTTTAATATGAATTATAAATTAATTACTAATTAGCAAAAATGAACATAATTATATTTAAATAAAGTATATACTAATTCTATACTATATGTTCACTTAGAACATTAGATAACGAAATGATTAAATTATATGTTATAACTATTCATGGATGGGTTGAATCAAACCAAATTGACATTCTAAATATTTAGATGGTCATGGTATAATGTTAGACGTCAATTTTGATTTATAATTATAAATTATTTAATTAAAAATAATTTTTAATATATCTCATTCTAATTATGAATTAGAATTAGAATTTATTATAAATATATCATAAATACTTTTTTTATATAAAAAAAGACACACGGTAATGTAGAGTTCTTTTTTTTTTTTTTCTACTATATGAAAATTATTAGATGTTGGATATTTGAACAACTTTTAATTTATAGTTCTATAAGAAAATGTTCCATGAAATTTGGATCGATTATGCTTCAACTCTTTTATTTGTAATTCATGTTTTTAAGTTATTCACTTAAAAAGATCTTTCAGAAATTTGTAAATAATTTTTTACAAATTATTGTCAATTGGACAACATGCAAAACATAATTAATGGTAGGTAAGCAATAAATTCTATTTATGTCTAGTCTATTTTTTAGAAATTACATTTATTTTTAAATTGGATAAGATGTACATAAAATTAAATATCCTTACACTAAATTGGATATTATTTTTACTAAGAAGAGACATATTTTAATTATCCTGCTTAATTAGCTTTTGTTTATATAGCATAGTTTTGCTTAAAATGTTATTGTTTTGGATTCCTCTAGATACATAATATTATTTCAATATGACTATTGATGCACAAACAACTGTTTTTTTTCCCTAATGCGAGTGAATTAAATGCAAGTCTCAAATAAGGATTAAGGTGTTGTTTGGTAACTAGTAATGAAAGGATCAAACTAAAAAAAGAATGAGAATAAAAAGTGAGAATCAGAATAGGAATGAAATTACTAGTTATGCATATTTAATATATGTTAAACAAACTTAATAGTTATGTTAATATTTGATGTTAAATATTAAAAATGATAGTGAGAAATTTTTTCTCATATTTAGTTATTATATAATTTATTTTGCACATAATTAATTTTTTATGTTTTATAAATATTTTATCAAAAATTTTAATGATTTATAAATTATTAATTTTTAAATAATTATTATAATATGTGATTTTGATGATAATATTATGATAAGAATTAATATCTTGATAATATTTTGCTAATATCTTTTATCTCTTATTCTTGATTTTTTATTCTAGCTTATACCCACATCCCCTTAGGAATAAAAGTATAGGATTATTTAATATTCATTTCAATTTTATCATTCCTTCTTTTATCTATTCCTAGTAACCAAACAACTAACAGTTTGGAAATAAATGTTGTATTCTCATTCTCACTTCTTTATTATTGGTTACTAAGCAAGGCCTAAATTTTAAAGTCTCTTATTTGGAAAGTGTTTGATAATCTAAACTAACCCTTTTGGTGTATATATTTACAATAAAAATTCATTTTTGATGTTGTTTATCATTCAAAATTTCTTATTAAGTTAACAAGAATGGGTTATAGTAAATTTTTGGGAAAAAAAGAATGGGTTATAGTAGAATTGAAATTCTATATTCTGTAATTAAACATTTTAATTTGTATATTTGCAGCCTTTCGACCATATAATAAAAAATATAATGCCTAATTATAGAATATAAAAGTTATAAGGAACCTTCAAGATATTCAACATTCTCTTAAATAAGATGGATGATATTGTGAAGGTAATATAATGTATTTTAATGCGTAACAATTTAGAAGATTTGATCATGCACATCTATTCAACAAAATCGTATGCGACTCTTTCATCATCGTAATCATAATTAAATAAAAATATGTTGCTTTATTGTTACAAATATCATATTTAAATTTCAAACATATCAATAAAGACAAATGAATCGTTAATGATAGGAAATAGACTCCATCTGGATAGAGCAACACACTAATAAAAGAAATTGAGGTAAAAAAGGACACATAAGATTTAATGTGGAAAATCCCTTAACGAATATGGGAAAAAAATCACGGGTAAGAATACGAAACTTTCCACTATAGAAAAAAAAGATTACAAGAGGAAGATCTCACAATCCACACCACAAATTAATACACAAGGTTATGGGAAAGAGATTTTGGGATATGTAAAACCTTAAGCATATGCCTCCTTATATAACCTTAATGTAGGCTTATAATCTCACCCACTTTCGATGTGGGATAGAAAACCAACAATCTCCTATTTTGGGATTTGATTAAGAATAATCAATCTCTATACTGTTATTTCTATCTTGCCATTCCTCTGCTATCGACATCTCTGCCAAGCCATACAAACATCTACACCATATGAATTTATTAGTGTTGATTGGCTTTGTTAGTGCATCTGCTTAGATTCTTTTTTGTGTGAATTTTCTGTATGTCCATACTTCCATCTCCCACCACTTCATGAACAAAATGATATTGAACTCCTATGTGTTTAGATTTTGAATGAAAAACTGGATTCTTTGCAATATATAAGGCACTCTGACTATCACAATACAAAGGAATTTTCTGTTGTTGGTGCCCAAACTCCTCAAAAAACCTTTTTATCCATATTGATTCCTTGCAAGCTTGTGAAGTTGCCATATACCCAGCTTATATTGTAAATAATGCTACAATTGTCTGTAGTTTATACACCCAGCTCACAACTCCTCATGTAACTGTAAACACATAACTTGTAGTGGATTTTCTTCTATCAAGATTGCCTGCAAAATCAGAATCAACATATCATTTTATAATAGATTCAGATTATTTATAATATAGAGCAACATTTGAGGTCCCTTTAATATATCTCAGGATCCTCTTTACAGCCCACTAGTGTTCTCAACTAAGATTCACCATGTAACGAATAACCAGTCCCACTGCATGTGCAATGTCTGGTCTTGTACAAATCATAATGAACATTAAACTTCCCACAAATGATGCATACGGTACTTGAGACATCTCCTTCCTTTCTACTTCATTGCTAGGTTTTTACTTGAGGATAACTTAAAATTAACAAGAAGAGGGGTAGATATTGACTTACAATCTTGCATATTGAAGCGTCGCAAGATTTTCTTCAAGTAATTCTTCTGAGAAAGCCAAATCTTCATGTTATTTCTATCTTAGTAAATTTGCATCGTAGAATCTTGTTTGTTGGTCCTAAATCTTTCATTTAAAACTCCCTAGCTATTCGAGCCTTCAAATCTTGAATACAATCTTTATTGGGGCTTATAACTAACATGTCGTCAACATACAACAATAATATAATGAAATCATTATTACCAAACCTCTTAAAATATACACAAAGATCTGCACCAAATTTGTTGAATTCACAACTCATAATGAAGGAATCAAATCTTTTGTACTAACATCTTGGCGCTTGTTTTAAACCTTACAAAGATTTGTTCAACTTGCAAACTAAGTTCTCTTTCCTTGGTTCTTCAAAACTTTCTGGCTAATACATGTAAATTTCTTCTTCAAGATCTCCATGAAGAAACATAGTCTTTACATCTAACTGCTCTAAATATAGATCAAATATAGCACACATAACCAGGACAATATGAATTGTATTAAAATGAACTACTGGTGAAAAATTTTCTATAAAGTCAATACTTTCTTTCTGAGCATATGCTTTTTCCACCAACTTTGCACGATACTGCTTTACCTGATCATCACTATTACATTTGATCTTGTATACCCATTTGTTGCCAATAGGCTTTCTCCCTTGTGGTAGTGACAGAAGCTTCCATGTCTTATTCTTATAAGGAGCTTCTATTTCTGCCTGCATTGCTGCCATCCAAAGTGATGCATTTAAACTATTTGTTACTTCTCGGAATGATTTTGATGGTTCTCTATATGATTTTGATGGTTCTCTATCTTTTGTTAGAAGACAATATGCAACATTACCCTCTATAATATAATCAGACTACCAGGTTGGGGTTCTCCTTTAATGGGTTGACCGTTGAACTTCTGTATTTTGTATTCAACCAATTCTTGCTCCTCGTAATTTGATATAACTTCAGTAGAATCTTTCTGTTCAATCTTCATTTCTTCTTGAATCATTACAACTTTGAAATTTTCTTCAGACATGCTATTTTGATCTTTCTCTTGCAGTTCATCTTTGCAAATATGACAACTCTACTAATGACGAGCTTATAGGCAGTGAGATCCCACAATCGATACCCCTTGACTTCATCAACATACCCTATAAATCTATATTTTTTGGATTTTGGATCTAGTTTTGTGATATCTAGGGTATTGTACATCACGAACACAAGACTTCCAAATGTGTGTAACTAAGAATAATTGTTTTACCAGCCCACATCTCTATTGATGTCTTCAGATCAATCAATCTTGTTGGTGATCGATTAATCATATAGTAGGTGGTTTTCACTGCTTCTGCCCATAAATACTTTGCCATACTTGCAATTCTCAACATGGCTCTAGTTCTTTTAATTAGAGTTATGTTCATTCACTCCGCCACTCCATTTTGTTGAGGAGTGTGAGGCACTGTGAATTAACGTTTGATGCGTTCTCGATTACAAAAATCAATCTTGGGGCACTTGATTTCTTCCTTGTATCTAACTCAATTTGTGCTTTAAATGTTGAGAAGGTTGGAAATACATCTCCCTTTCTCTTGATAGGATACACCCAACATCTTCTGGAATAATCATCAATAAAGGTCACAAAGTACCTTGCCTCCACCTAGAGACATAACTTGTGCTTGCCATACATCAGAGTGAATCAATTCTAGAATATCTTTACTTCTAGAATTTGATGCATTAAATTTTAGTCTATGCTACTTACTTATAACGCAGTGCTCATAGAAGGGTAATGATACCTTCATGAGACCAAGGGTTAGTTCATGCTCATCAAGAATCTTCAATCCTTATTATTAGATGTGGCCAAGTTTACGATGCCATAATTTTGTTGCATTTTCTACAGAACTAACTGATACATTTGCTTTCATATACGTCTCTCCTATAAGCTTGTGTAAATTTGCAACTATCCTTTCCGACTTCATTACTACAATTGCTCCTTTTATCACCTTCATAACTCCATTTTGAATGGAGTTTTTAAACCCAATTTCATCCAATTGTCCTAAAGACAATAAATTCCTCTTCAAGCCCTTCACATGTCGTACATTTTGAATATTGTGAATTATACCATCATACATCTTCAACTTGACGGTGCCAATGCCAGCAATCTCCAAGGCATGGTCATTTCCCATGTACACAGATCATGCAGAGATAGATTTATAAGTGTGAAACCAATCTTTACAAGGAGTCATATTCCATGTTGTACCTGAATCCATTATCCAAGCATCAGTAAGCTCTACTCTGTTCTTGAACACTATTGCCACTTCACTGTATAAGATTTCTCCATTGGCAACACATCCCTGAGATATTGATGCTTCAAAGGCCTTATCTCCACCCTTCTTAAATCAACATTCACTTTTAAAGTGTCCTCTCTTGCCATAGTTGTAAAACTTGAGATTCTTCTTACTTCTAGATTTCAACCTTCCTTGTTTGTGTCTCCCAGTGAAATCATGCTCCATTGACCGTCCTCTCGTCATCGATAAGGTTTCCACTTGATGTGAATTTGTTAGGCTTTCTTCCTTATTGATGTGTTTGCTTCTTCTTCAAGAACTGAAGCAACAACATCATCAAATACCAAAGTGTCTGTGAGGATACTATTAGTTAAATTAATGATGAGTTAGTCATATGAATCTGGAATACTTTGAAGTAGAATCTCTGCACATTTGGTTGGATTCACATTATGTCCCAACTTTAAAAGTTGAGAGCATAGAGGGTTCAAAGCATTTATATGCTCTGTTACTGAAGTATATTCAGACATTCGAAATGTGTAGAGTCTCCTTTTCAGAAAAATTTTGTCATGAAGCGACTTAGATTCATATAATTTTATGAGATGATCTCATATCTCCTTGCTGTTTTCTTTTCCTTTACACCTTGCAAAATATCATCCGATAGACTAAGACGCAAATCTGACATGACCAACGCATTTATTTATTTCCATTTGATGTCATCTGTAAAATTCATTAACCTAGCACGGATAGCCTCCAAGTAGTATCTTTTACTAATACTACCTTCATCTTTAATTTCCATAATGAGAACTTTGTCCCGTCAAACTTTGTAATATTGAATTTAGTCAACATTGCTTATATCACAAGAATCAACTCCCATTCTCTCACTTAAAAAAGGGAAATCGCCTCGAATTACCTCCACCTAATGTGTAATAAGATTGTAGTACACCAGGAAAGTTCTACGAAATTCTAGAGGGGTCACAAATGGTCTCACTTAAAAATCAATCTCCTTAAAATAGAGCTTTTTCTAGACATGCACTCAATCACCTCAAATACCAGCAAAAAATGCCCAAAAAATGATAACAAGAACCTGAGAACAAAAAACCACCCTTAACTCTCAAGAACACCAAATAAAAACTCATTTTTTGATGTGGAAGATCAGATTATGCTGCAACTGCAGAGCATACTTAAGCAACCCTTGGGCTCTGATACCACTATTAGGAGATGGACTCCACCTGGATATAGATAATACACCAATCAAAGAAATTGAGGGAAAAAGGGACACATAAGATTTAATATGAAAAACCCTTAACGAATATAAGAAAAAGCCACGAGCATGAATAGAAAACTTTCCACTATAGAAATTAAAGATTATAAGAGGTACACAATTCACACCAAGGATTAATACACAAGGTTATGGGAAAGAGATTTTGAGATATATAAAATCTTAAGCATATGCCTCCTTATATAGCCTTAATGGAGGCTTCTAATCTCACCCACTTTCGAAGTGGGATAGAAAACCAATAGTTTAAAATTTTAATGTATGGATTTAAATAATTCATGATAGATACTTAAATTTGAAAATAACCTCTATATTATGTAAGTATAAAGTTGCATACTATTAGATTTCCCCATATTTGATATTTCGGTGGAACTCTTTGTTGTTGTATGATAGATACTTAATTGCTTTTTGATATTCTAAATACCACATCAAACTGTTTTCCTCCTTTGTAATAAGCCAAGTTGTTTTGTTTCATTTTTGTTTTTCTATTGTGATTTTTAATTTTTAATTTTAGTTTTTGTTTTTTAAATAAAAATTGTTAATGTTTAATCATTACATTTCATATAAAACTTAAAAATAAATTATTTTTATAATTACATATCCTTTTCCACTAGGGATGTTAATGGGTCAGGTTAGGTCGTGTGGCTCGCGACCTTGCAGACCAGAATGGATCGGCCCTTAGCCCGGCCCGTCATATATATATTTTTAAGAAAATGTCAAAATCGACATTGTTTTTGAAGGAATAGGCGGGATATGGGTCTAGTCGTGGCCCACTCGTGGTCTGATCTAGCCAACATGGTTAGCTAGTGGCTTATTCAAACGGAACCAAAATTAGGCCGGACGGGTTGGGCATATCGGGCCGGGCTAGTTTTGCCATCCCTATTTTCACTCCTTATTGTTAAGTATATTGGTCCTACTTCCTGTATTCGTCTACTTCTAGGGTTTAAAAGGAGTTCCTGTTGTCAGTCATACCCAGGATAAAGTTAATGGCAATACTTTTAACTAGATCTGAACTCTTACCGTCCTCTATCCAAATACCATAGCCCTCTATTTCCTTTCGAGCTTTCTTTTTTCTTTGATGACCTACAAAACAAAACATCAACATATTAAATTGGTTTCCAAAACTTAAAATGGAGACTAATTTTCCACCATTATCTACTACCTTTAAAACAACCACTTTCTCGAATCCCCTTCCTAAACCCTCCTCCCCTTCCCAATCTTCTACAATCCATCCTTCTTCCCTATCCCTCTCTACAACTATCCCTCCCTCTACCTCTGCTATTCCTCCTAAACTTTATGTCCCTACCATCGGTGATATTGTTAGAGGACCTGGGAAGACATGGAAACAAGTCAAGGGAGATAACTCTGATTCTTCCTTGGTTTTTAGTCCACCTGTGGAAATGGAAGGAAAGCTACTGGTGGCTTCTAGTCTAGACATTCTGTAGGAAGGAGTTAGGACATGGGAAGCTACTCTTGTTGGTTTTTTTATGGACAAAAGGCCTACTTTTCTAACGATACAAGCATGAACTCAGAGAAACTGGAAAGGGAGAGGTCTAGTAGAGGTAATGCTAGCTGAGGAGGATAACTTAATATTTACCTTCTATTCAAAATCAGAAGCTCAAAAGGTAATTGAAGAAGGCCCTTGGCATATCTCTTGTCTCCTTTTATTTCTTCAAAATTGGCAACCGAGCATGGAATTAGAAAGAATCAGAATGAAGAACATTCCTCTATGGGTGAATATTCACAGCATTTCTTTAGAATATTAGACTACCAAGGATTTGAGTATGCTAGCTAGTTACTTAGGAAAACCAATACGTATGGATGAAAATGCTGCGTTGAGGAAAAGGGTAGTATTTGCTCAGCTATGTGTGAGTATGGATATTTCTAAGGAAATGAAAGACATCATCTCTATCCTAAGGATGGCTAATGAACACTTTCTTAGAGAGGATAAAGTTATGGTAAAAGAATGGAAACCTACGGGAAGAGTCTTCACTAGAGGTGACTATTGGGAGGTGATGGGTATGGAAAAGTATATTTCGGAAGACAACAAAGAATGTGAGGAGGCAAAACAAGTATCTGAAAATGATGAACCGATTAGGGTTGATAATGATTCTCCTATAAATGGGGAGAGCATTCACGAGGAGTATAACCCAGATGCAGACTAGCAGGAAGGAGCTCTTCAAAATCCATCGGGTGACCTAAATAAGTCACTAATGAATAAGGGGGAGAATGTACTAGAAACTAGTGGAATTAATCCAAGTGGAGGAGTTCTTGATCTTAAATAAAATGAACAAAGCCTACAAAAGGTTGATTTGCATAATGGAGTTTCTCAAGAGGAGCAGTTTGATCAGGTTATCTCTCAAAAAAGTAACAAGGGCAGTAGGAAAGGGAAAAGTAATCTCTTATGACTCTAATTGTATGGAATGTCTGTGGAATATATAACCCTTCCAAGCTTAATGCGATAAGGGATTTTGTTCTAAAGGAAAATCCTCTAATTTTTTGTTTTTTGGAAACTAAAATTAGAGAAGTTAATATGAATAAACTATAATGTTTGGGTAGCAAATGGAAGTTTTTTACAAACCACCAAATTCATGCCTATGGAAGGATTATTATTGCTTATGATGGTGAATTCTTGAAAGTGAAGGTCCTGGAATCCAGTCAGCAGTGTATTCACACTAAGCTCTACTTCAAAATGGAAAATTCTTATGCTTTAGCTACATTTTTCTATGGTTTTAACACTATGTTTCAAAGAACTGAACTCTGGAATTCTGTACAAAGAATTAAGGCTTCAATTAATGCTTTATGGTTAGTTAGTGGTGACTTTAACACCACTCTATTTAGATCAGAAGCAGAAGGAAATTGTAACTTACTCAACTATTCTTCTGATGTGTTTGATTGTATGCAGGAGGTGGAACTTATAGATTTAAAATTTGAAGGTCATAGGTTCAATTGGTCAAACAAACAAAGCTCTATTTGGCACACCAGGAAAAAGTTGGATAGGGCAATGGTTAATGTAGAGTGGCTAAATACTTTCTCCAGAAGCTCAGCAAAATTCCTAGACCCTGGAATTTCTGACCATACTTCTATAAGGATTGATAACTTGTTTACTACTACCAGAATCTATCATCCTTTCAGGTTTAACAATTTTCTGGTAAATATGGAGGGGGAGAAGTAATAATGAAGGGTTTGCAGTGTGAGTTTTATGGGACTAAACAGTACATTTGCCTCCAAAAGCTCAAGTATATTAAATAGGAATTGAAGACCTTTAACTTAAAGAGAGGCTAGAATTTCTCTAAGGAGATAGAAACAGCTAGAGATAAACTTTTAGTCATTCAGAAATCATTAGCAGATAATCCCACAGATGGAACTTTAGCTATAGTTGAAAAGGAAGTCCTTAAGGGCTACTTGCAATTTGTGGATATTCAATGTTCTTTATTGAAGTAGAGAGGCAGAGTTAATTGGGTAAAGGATGGACACAGATGCACTAAGTTCTTTTTTTAATTCAATGCTAGCTCAAAGGAACATAAACAGAATCACTTCCATTAAAATTAAAGCTGGTGAGGTTGTGTTTGGACAAGATGGAATTGCTAAGGAAGCAATGAATTTTTACAAATATCTCCTAGGTTCAGACGTTTCCCCACCAGGATTTGGAGCTGATCTTAGGTAGTTTGTTTCAGCAAGAATTCTTGAACATGAGGCTTCTTTGTTAATTAGACCAGTTATAGATAAGGAAATAAAGAGGGTTGTTTTTAATATGAACGACTCTAAGGCACTGAGACCCGATGGTTTGAATAGGGTCTTCTATTAAAAAACTTGGAGGAGTGTGGGGGTTAGTTAAGGAGGTTGGGCATGAGTTTTTCCTAAAAGGTGTACTGCTTAAGGAGATTAACAAGACATTCCTCTGTTTGGTCCCTAAAAACTCCAACCCGACCGCCTGGAGTAAAGTCAGACCTATTTCTTGCACTAATTTCCTCTATAAGATCATTGTCAAGATTTTAACAAATAGGCTGAAAGAGGTTTTACACTTACTCATCAGCGAGAATCAAGGAGCTTTTATAAGCAACAGGGATATTGGGGATAGTATTCTTTTAATGCGGGAGTTTTTCAAAGGGTATAATTGCAACAAAAGCCCTCAAAACTGTGCTGTTAAAGCGGAACTAATAGAAAGCCTTTGATAGTGTGAACTGGAATTTTCTGCTACAAACTAAGGAGGTCATGAAATTTTCCCATAGTTTCATAAGATGGATTCAAGAATGCATTACTACTGCTTCCTATAGAATATTGATAAATGCGAACCTCGCAGAGATGTTTAAAAGCAAAAAAGGACTTAGGCAAGGGGATCCTCTATCTCCTTACCTATTTCTAATTTGCTTGGAGGTTCTTACTCAAATGTTGAAACATAACAATTCAAAGGACTCCAAATTTAGATACCATTCCAAGTGTAGGAAGTTTTCTCTAACAAGCTTATGTTTTGTAGATAATCTTATTCTTCTAAGCAAGGCTAATGTTTACTTAGTCTCTCTTTTGATGAGTGCACTCAATTCTTTTAAGGAGATGTCGGATCTGAGTATCAATCTCCATAAAAGTTATTTCATGCTCTCTAAAAGTGCTTCTCACCTTTCTAATGCCTTGTCTCTAGCTACGGGTATGAAAATCAAAGATCCTCCTCTTCTATATTTATGCATTCCTATCTCATCTAGGAGGCTAAGGTTTTATGAATGTATCACATTAATAGAAAAAATCCAGAAAAGATTAGAGCCCTATCCTATAGAGGGAAACTTCAGCTTTTGAAGTCGGTAATAATTTCAATGCAAACTTACTGGTGATCCTACCTATTTCTCTCCAAAGGCCTTATTAAAACAATTGAAAAACTGATGAAGCAGTTTCTATGGGGGAAAGGAAATAGTGAGAAAGGAATAGCAAAAGTTAGTTGGAAGAATATTTGTCAATTGAGAGAGGAAGGAGAATTAGGATTAGAGTCAATCAGCAAGAAAAAAATATTACTTATGACCAAGAGGATTTGGAGAATCCTAAGTGAAAAACTGTAACATCCCGTTACCGATGCGATGAGCATAGTGTTATGAGTGTAGAGTTGTTAGTGCTTAAATTATGATCGAGTGTTTTG
>JANVCQ010000002.1:40647829-40679592 GCA_025531925.1 Erythroxylum plowmanianum | reverse complement strand
CCCAAGTTTGAGGCAGAGATTGGACCTGTGACTTGCCTGCTTAACCCAACTAACCCACCGAAGTATAGAAGGATTGTTATGGAACAATATGTCAATCAATTTTTCACCAAAAAGCTCTATGGGAAGTCATTCTTGGAGTTGATGAAAATTAAACCTGAGGATCACACTACAGTTCTTGATGGTAACCATAGTGGCTAATAAAAATCTTACCTCTGCCAAGCTACTTATGATTTGCCTTTAGGGTCTTCTACTATGATTCTAAAAATGGTGGATAGGGGCCACTGGACATTGTTCATACCCACGTTGAGTGCCGCGTGTCCTATCAACAATAAAAGGACGAAGAGTTGAATGTGTCTAAACTACACAAGTGCCTAGCTGTAGTTGTCTGTAACAAGTTGGTTTGATGTGAGCTGTGTGCTTGGTATATCTCGTGTGAAATATGTATAATACGTATTAAATAAATGAAAGTGTGATTGTTCCATATGTTTAATTAGTATTAACAAAATTATATACTGAGGAAGTTCAAACTAATCACTGAAAAATCAATATTCTTCATTTGAATCCAGATTTGATCCAACGTTGAGTAAGTTCTCCGCAAGTTTGCTGTCATATACATACATTAGAATAACAGTTGTGTTAAACTTATATTCAATCTAACTATATACTTTCCAGTTTTGATAGGCTCTTCTTTTGTTTATCTGCATTGTCCTCATTCCAGGTTGTAGTATATCACTCCATATATTGTGTGAATGTAGAGAAATCCAGTGTTTCGTATAATCTTTGTATTTTACAAAGCAAAAAGATTGATGGCCAATCACTTTGATAGATATTAGGGACTATCACAATTATAAAAACGATAAAAATTATTATCAATTAAAAAATGAAAATTAGATATTAAGCTATAGAAATTTGTGAACTTTAGACAGATATAAAAACAAAATTTTCAATAATTGTCTTGATGATGGTGAGCTTAAATATTGAAGCTGTTGTTGCTAATTACCTTTTAAGTTTCCATCTTTGAATCTTGACGAGGATGAAGCTTCCATTAACACTAGAAGAGTAAGTCTAGGTTACTCCACTACCTCATTTCCTTTTATTTTTTGGGGAGGAGAACGCTAACATGTCATATATTGCTGGTCCAATATCTCGATAATTTGACATTTGCATTGAAATCAATGAAAGACTTGTGTCCTGCACGTGAGAATTGTAAAAAAAAAAAAACAACTTGTCTTGCATCTTCTATTCTGTTCTCAACAGTATCTCATGTAATCTCTAGAGGGTAAGAGTAGTACACTTGAACTGGACATTTGCTTCCTGTAACTATCTTGTAATTAACATTAGCCATGTCTATTTATAGGCAGGAGATGTGTAGGATGGCTGGCCATTTGGCCAGCTATCCTTGACTTTTGTGGATTTATTTCAACTTTGGTAAGCATGATAACGGTGCCTATCATTTTTGACAGTTCTCTCACTTGAAGATTTGATTGACAATTCTACCTTGCCGTTTCATGTTGCTTACGTCTTTGTCAGGCCACACGAGGGTTGACACTACATAAACTTGTTACCATCGATTGGTTTTGTCATAAAATTTGTCAGGTTTTCCATTATGAATTTTCTACATGTCTACCGTTCCTTCTTCCACTTTCTCACGAACAAAATGATATTAAACTCGAATGTGTTTTGTGTTTAAATGAACTTTTGGATTCCTTGCAAGATGCAAAATACTTTGGTTATCACAAAACAAAATAATGTTCTCTTGTTTGCATTCAAGTTCTTCCAACATCAACTTCAATCACACTACTTCTTTACTAGCTTATGTAGCTGCTACATATTCTACTTCTGTTGTTGACGTAGCTACAACTGACTGCAGTTTTGAAACCCAGCTTGCAACTCCTTTAGCTAGTGTAAACACATATCTTGTAGTGGATTTACTTTTATCAAGATCACCAGCATAATCAGCATCAACATATCATTTTACAGTAAGATCCGATCCTCCATAACATAATGCAACATTTGAGGTTCCTTTGCAATATCTAAGAATCCTCTTAACAGTATTCCAATGCTCTCGATCAGGACTTACCATGTATCAACTAACTACTCCCACTGCATGTGTAATGTCTAGTCTTGTACAAATCATAATGAACATTAAGCTTCCCATTGTTGATGCATACGGTACTCGAGACATCTCTATCCTCTCTTCTTTATTGCTAAGGCTCATACTTGATGATAAATTCAAATTAACAAGAAGAGGGCTATAATTGACCTATAATCTTACGTGTTGAATTACCACAAGATCTTCCTCAAATAATTCTTCTAAGAAAGCCAAATCTTCCTATTATTTCTGTCTTGATGAATTTGCATCCCTATAATCTTATCTGCTGCTCCCAACTCCTTCATTTCAAATTCCCTAGCCAACTCTACTTTCAATTCTTTGATACAATCATTATTGGAGCCTGCTACTAACTTGTTGTCTACATACAACAGCAAGACTATAAAATTAAATCATCTTTTTCAAACCTCTTGAAATATGCATAAGAGTTTGCATTCAGTCTATTGTATCCAAGGCTCATGATGAAGGAATCAAATATCTTATACCAACACCTCGGCACCTGCTTTAAACCATACAAATATTTGTTCAACCTACAAACTAAGTTCTCTTTCCCTTTTTCTTCAAAACCTTCTAGCTGGAGCATATAAATTTCTTCTTCAAGATCTCTATGAAAAATGCAATTTTTACATCTAACTGCTCAAGATGTAAGTCAAATGTAGCACATATCGCCAGGACTACTCACACTGTGGTGAGTCAAACTATAGGAGAAAACATTTCATTAAATTCAATTCCTTCCTTCTGAGCATACCCTTTTACTGCCAATCTAATACGATATCGCTCTACTTGATCGTCACCACTCCGCTTGATCTTGTAAACTCATTTATTACCAATAGGTTTTCTTCCTTGTGGTAGTGATACCAGCTCTCATGTCTTATTCTTATGTAAAGCTTCAATTTCTTCCTGCATTGCTGTCATCCACTAAGATGCATCTAAACTATTCATTGCTTTTTGAAGAGTTGATGGCTCTCCGTCCTCAGTTAAAAAATAGTATGTAATATTGCTCTCCATAATATAATCTGAGTTCTAACTCGGTGCTCTTCTTGTGTGAGTTGATCTTTGAGTATTTGAAATATCATATTCGACTAGTTCTTGCTCCTCGTGCTCTGGTGCAGCTTTAGAAGAATCATTTTGATCAAATTTACTTTCCATTTGTACTGTTGTAGTCTCTGAATTCTCTTTTGAAGTGTTAACATCTTATGTTTGCTCTTGATCATTATCATCCAAGAAAATAAAATCTTTGCTGATAAAAATCTTGTAGGCAGTAGGATCTCACAGACGATAGCCCTTTACTCCTTAAGCATGTCCCAAGAAAATACATCTTTTAGATTTTGGATCCAACTTCGTAGTTTCTTGGGCATTGAACATCACATAGGCAGGACTTCCAAATATATGGAGGTTGGAATAATCCACTAGTTACCAGTCCTTATCTCCATCGATGTCTTCAACTCAATTACAATTGATGGACCTCGATTCACCACATAACAGGCGGTATTGACTGCTTCTGCCTAGATTTTCTTATATAATCTTGCAGTTCTCAATATTGATCTTGTTCTTTCCAACAAAGTTCTATTTATCCACTTTGTTACTCCATTTTATTGAGGAGTGTATACCGTCATAAACTGCCTTTTGATGCCTTCTTGCTTGCAAAATTCATCAAATTTTTTACTAGTATATTCACCTTCATTATCTGAGTGCAAACACTTGATCTTCTTACTAAATTCGAGTTCCACATGTGCTTTGTAAAATTTGAAAGTTGGAAACACATCTGCCTTCCTCTTGATAGGAAACACCCACCATCTCTTTGAATAATCATTAGGGAATGATATAAAGAAATTTGCTTCTCCTAGGGATGTAACTGGTGCTTGACATACGTCAGAGTGAATCAATTCTAGAATTTTTTTGCTTCTGAAAATTGATGTGCTACACTTCAATCAATACTGCTTACTCACAATGCAATACTCACAGAAGGGTAGTGATACCTTAGTGAGACCTGGAAGTAGATTCTTCTTTACAAGTATCTTCATTCCTTGTTCTGACATATGTTCCAGCTTTTTATGCCACGTCATTTACAGATTTGTCATTTGGACTAGTCACCGCAACGGATGCCTCTCCTTCTTGCAAAGTTACTCCCTTCAGCATGTATAGATTTGCAACATTCTTTTATGCTTCCATAAATACCAATGCTCCTTTAATTACTTTCATGATCTTGTTTTGAATCTCAAATCTGAAATCGAGATCATTCATTTGTCCTACAGACAACAAATTCTTCTTCAGGCCCTCCACATGTCGCACTTTTTCAGTAGTCTGAGTTGTCCCATCATACATCTTTAACTTGATGGTGCCAATACCAACGATCTTCAGAGCTTGATCATTACAACTGTACACAGATTCCCCAGAGACAAATTCATACTAATGGAACTATTCTCTTTGAGAAGTCATATGAAAAGTAGATGCTGAATCGAGAAGCTATACATCAACAAATCTTCTTTTTACCTCCAATAGTTGTTGTCGCTTCACAGACCATTTTATCTCCATCATCTGAAGTATTTGTCGCATTTCCTTAAGGAATATAATCTTTCTTATTCAGATTCCAACAATCCTTCTTCAGGTGCCCTTTCTTGTCACAATTTTAGCACTTAAAATTCTTCTTACTCCTAGATTTTGATCTACCATGACTATGGATCCCACTTAGGCCACGTTCCATTGATCTTTCTCTCGTCATCGTCAAGGCCTCCACTTGTTGCAAATTTGTCAACCTGTCTTCCTTACTTTTACGCCGACTCTTTTTTTCCAAAATAGCAGTTGCAATATTGTTCAAGACTAAAGTATTTGTGTTGTTTATTAAATTGATGACAAGTTGATCATACGAATCTGGTAGACTTTGGAGTAAAAGTTGCACACGTTCACTTATCTCTATTGCGTGCCCTAATGATGTGAGTTAGGAGAATAGAGTATTTAAAGTATTTAAGTACTCCATCATCGAAATAGATTCTGCCATGCATAAAGTGTATAGTTTCCTCTTCAGAAAATTTTTGTTATAGAGTGATTTGGCCTTGTACAATTTTATGAGATGATCTCAAATCTCTTTTGTTTTCTTATTCTCCTCTATGTTTAACAACACCTCATCTGCTAGTTCTAGATAAAGATTTGCAATAGCATTCTTGTCTATCTTACTCCACTTATTATCATTTGTGAATGTTGTCGGCCTTTCGCTGATAGTTTCTAAACAGTTATCTTTCCTCAAGATAGCATTCATCTTCAACTTCCAAAATGAGAAATTAATCCCATTGAACTTTTCAATCTCAATTTTTGCTATCATTGTTTCTGTTATGAACAGGATTTTGGCTCCCGCTATTTCATGTTAATAGTACCCGTATGTATGAATAGTTTCATATATGTAAATAGTACCATATGCGTATGTATGAATAGTATCATATACGAAAATAGTACTACATACTTAAATTACAGTAACTGTACAGTTTAATGCAAAAATAAATGCATCAACAGTTATCACCTTTTGTGGTTACTGTTCACCAACTTTCACTGTGTTCATCCGAACTTCAAATGGATTATGCCAAAAAATTTATTGTAATTTTCTCACCTTGCTTTGATACCACTTATTGTAAGAATTGACCGGATTAAGGTAGGTTCATAGCTAAATAGGACTGAAAGAATAATAAAGAACAGATAGATTTTACGTATAAAAAAAACTCCTACATTAGGGTAAAAACTACAGGCAAGAAAAAGAAAATTCATTATGAAATTTAGGAGTAGGAGTATAACCTCTCTCTATTTTACAAAGAGAAACACTAACTCTCTAACTAAATAGGAAAACACTCTCTAAACTTTTGTGGGGATTTAACAGAAGAAGAGATTTTTGGGATGATTTGCTCTCTTCAGCTATTGTCTATTTATAGGCAGGAGATGTGTGGGATGGCTGGCCATTTGGCCAGCTATCCTTGACTTTTGTGAATTTATTTCAAATTTGGTAGGCATTGAAAACGATTATTTTGAATGTTTTCCAAACATTATAGTTCATATTGAATGTTTTAAAAGTGTTAGGGTTCATTTTGAACGCTCTAAAACGTTATGGTCTAACTCAAATTTTAGTTTAAACGTTAGGGATAAATTGCTCTTTTGGCCTTTCTTGATCGGCTACCTCTTTTCTCGATTTAGCTAACCTGTAAGGAAAAGGAGGAACATTTTAAAAGTTGTCAATTGATAATTTGTTAGTAGTGTCCACTTTTGATGCCCTTTTATTTATTTTTTTTCTTATTTTCCTTTTCAAACTTAGGTGTAACTTCTAACTCCTTTTCCACTTTGCAACTTTTTCTTTTGCTTTCGTTAAGTCCCCTCAATTCTTTCCCACTCCTAAGAAATATTGCCCTAGCATTTTATTTAATACTTGGGATGAGTTTAGCAGGCAATTTCCTAGATAATTAGGTTTCTACATTACTTAGACTGGTACAAATTTGTCCTATTTAGGTCTCTAAGTGTTATCAATGTGCATCTATCTTCTCTTGATATTCTACCCCCTGTGTCCATACTTGTCCAATCTGGTTAGCTAATTATTTCACCATATCTTCTAAGGATTGATTAGTCGGTTGATTTTAAGGTGGGTTAGGTATAATAGAAGACCTTGGATTTTTTTAGTTACTACCAAATTAGGTGGCTTAAGCAGATGATGAAATTGAGGGAGATCATTTATCCTTGCATTCATCATAAAATTGGTAGTGGGGAAAAGATATGGATTTGGTTTGACAGTCAACTTGACATAAGCCCTATTGTTCATGTATTTGAATTTCAACAACTAAGGAATAGAATGCCACTGAATTTAAAAATATCTTCTCTGATTGTGAATGGAGAATGGCAAGCTGATTTTCGGGGATTCCAATCTCTGGTGGAATACTTTCCTTGATTAAATGATTTAGAGAATGATGATGTTATTACCTGGAGACTAAACTCGAATGGCAAATTCTCTAACCATTCATTTTATCAGTTGTTTTCAGATAGCTTTATTGAAGTCCCTTGGTCTAATCTTTTATGGATAAATACAGTCAGCCCTAAGGCTTCTTTCATCACATGGCTAACGATCAAGATTAGACTTCAAACCAATAGTCACTGGTATGGCAATATGGATGATACATGTCTACTTTATAACACAGCAATAGAGGATAAAGATCACCTTTTCTTTCTCTATCAATTCTCTAAAGCTATCTGGAGCAAAATTCTGCATATGTTACTAGATAATAATTGTCGTTACAATTGGGAGCAAACACTGAATTGGATCACTCGAAACTCAAAGTAAGGATAAACTAATGTTACTCTCTTCAAAGCAACATTCATAATCACCATACATACCATTTAGAAAGAAAAGAATAGCAGAAGATTTACTCATAAGAAGGAAGAGAAATATCATATTACAAATAGAATTGTTAACCTGATTAGAGCTAGTATCTATACTAAAAATGCATATCACTCTCTTTTTATGGAAATGAAGCGCACATGGTGTTTATAGTTCATCTTAGCAACTTCCTAAAAGACATACGTTTTTTTTCTTTTTGATCCTTCTAAATCATTATAAAATGAAAGCAAGCTGATAGCCTAGAACTTATTATAATGTTGCACTAGTTTCATCTATATTTAATACATTATTCATTTTTAAAAAAAAAGATGGCTTTGTCCTAGGTCCATATCTAAAGTTTGGATGATCTTTCCAACCCTCATTATATTTATTTGAAAACTCCTCTGTGTTTGTCCTAGATAACTCCCACAATATTCACATCTTAAACCTATAAAGAACGACACACATCAGTAGTATGAGTAAAATTAATGCCAATTCCAAAAAACACAAGCTTAGTTAATACCACCAGCTATAAGTTTCAACACTAAAGTAGTCAAATGAGTTACTTGTTGTGAATTTTCCTTTAGTTGATCCTGAATGGCATGCACATCTATTTCGTTAACTCTCCTAACTTGATTAATCTCATTTTTAGTTCCAAATTGTTGTGAATGTTCAGCCATATAAGGGATTAATTATCTAGCTTGTATTGGAATTTTATTAACTAATGCCCCACCACTAACTTTGTCTACCATACTCCTTATATGTGATAAAAGTCCCTTATAGAAATATTTTATTAATAATTGGCCACTAATCTAATGATTGGGGTAACTAGCACATAGTCTTTGAAATCTTTCTTAATATTCATATAGTAACTCATTCATGTTTGTCTAATTCCATATATTTCTTTCCTAATAGATCCAGTTTTACTTAGAGAAAAATATTTTTCAAGAAAAGTTCTATACAATTCTGCCCATGTATCTATAGATCTAGGAAGCAAATAATATAACCAATCTTTAGCAAAATCATGCAATGAAAATGGAAAAGCACGTAATTTCACTTGTTCTTCATCAATTCCTTCAGGTCTCATAGTAGAACAAACACATAAAAATTCTTTTGAATGTCTATGAGGATCCTCGTTTGCATGTCCATACAATTTAGGCAATATATTTATAAGACCTAAATTCAAATTCAAGGGTCATTCCAAGACTAGGAAGACAATGAATAAAGGTTGATCTTCTAAGTTTGGTTTTGAAAGTTGCTTTAAGGTAGCTGCGACCATTTCTATCCTTGTGTCTTCCTTTTCCAACTTGATTTGTATGCTCGTTTCTTTTTTGTCTCTTAATTTCATAAAAGATCACCTTCTCTCTTCTTTAACTTTTTTAAAGAGAAAAAATTGTTAGCTATGATTCAAAAATAAATAAACAAACTAGGAAAATAAAACTTTCCTCAACAACAACGTCAAAATTTGATAGTGTCGTTTGGCGTATAAAATTAAATACTTATTTTAATTTCAATTTATTACATATGTAGTATATAGCAAATAAGAATTGATCCTATGAGGAAAGTTAATTTACCAATTAGTTTATTAATTACAATACTTTTGAAAGAAACAATTACATCTAAATAATTTCGCTCACACAAAAATAATTCATCAACAAAATATAAACATCATCACATCATCTTTAACCACAATCATTAATATAAAATATTAAAACTTAATAAAATAAACTTGCAATACATTATTGGACACAAAATCAATATTTAAAAGCTGAAAAATATTTTCTTTATCAAAAAGTAGTAATCATTCAAAAAATATATAATGTTAGAAATTTTTAGCGATGAAATCAAATTATACAAATCTAAAATTTTAAGTGGAAAGCACGTCTCATCTTGTAATACTTTCAAAATAATCCTAAGTTGATGTCTATGCATCTAGTTATATTAAAGCACATATCTTTACGTAATTCAATTAATAAAACTTCTTTCGATAAAATAATAAACTATTAAAAGAAAATTCCAGATTTGTCACAAACATATTAATCATATTTTTCGTATGAAATATTCATTACTTGGTTCTTTTGAGCATCAAACTATGCTAATTTACAAATTGAAAAGAAGTGAAACATACACAATGAAGCACATACAAAGATTTCATCCAATTATATTCATATATAAGATTAACCTTATTAATTAGGAAAAATTCAAAAACTAAAATAATTATAATTACCAAAAACCTATGAATTACGCTAAGCTAATACATAAACAAAAAGAGGGGATGTTTTTATGTTTAAATGAATCAAGTTAAATCTAGAAATCAAAGAAATAAAATATAAATCTAACATAATATTTACAAATGAACAAGCAAGTTTTAAATTTTAGTTTATCATACAATTTTGACATATTTGGGATAATCTGAGACATTTAACAAGTTGAATGTATAGAACCAAACAACTGATTTCTACTTGTTCCTTTTTATTCTTAGAAATTGAGCCAACTCAATTATAATATCAAAACACGTTAAGCATCAGGAAACACAATCAACAATCGAAATTTGTCTGACGAGCATCAAAATTTCAACCCATACAACTCCAAAAAGAACCACTAGTTTAATTTATCACATTCAAATAATCAAGAATGTCTCCAATCAAATAAGAACATGAATAAACACAATTAGAAATTCCAACAATTGCATATTGCTAAATCCATTTTGTAATCAATTGAATTAAAATAATATCCCAAACAATCAAAACAACATATCTATTCAACAATTAATCCTAAATTATGCATAGAAATTTATAAACAAAGAGAATAGGATTTCTGAAAAGCTCATACAAATTTTCTCCCTTCATAGACCTTGGGCTAGCCCTAATGGTATAGAAAATATTCCTCCACTAGTTATGTACCAACTCGAAACAGGTGGGATTTGGCTCTTCCTTTCACTCTATACACTCCTTGCTACAACTCTTGATGGCTGAGGGCGTTGCGTTTTCTGGCTGATGGTATGTTGCTCTCGTGTTTTGTTTTTGCTATGCTACTGTCGTTTGATTATTTTATCTAACTTATTTATGTTGCATTTTATCCTTGTTTGCTCTATCATTTTAGACTTCTGTTGATGGCTACATTTTGTCTTATTTCTTCTCAGACGATGCATTGTGTTTTGTCTCTTTGTTGTTGGCGTGTTAGTTGTTTTGGTCCTTTATCTTGCATTGTGCTCCTTTATCTTTTGCGTTTTAGTCTTTGCTCTTAGCTGCCAAGGATACAAGAAAATACTTAATATAATTTAATCCATTTTAAAATAAAAATGTGAAACTAAACATCTTAAGTTATTAATAATAAAAGCAACAATTTTTCCCAAATGTGCTATATAAATGATTTAAAACAATATCAAATAGGGGTGCAAAATATGCTATAATTTCTACTTATCATTTATATATGCATCCAACTATTTTTGAACTTGCTTAAACTTTAAAGATAATTTCTTCTTTCCTTACTTATAATTTTTAAACTTTTAACTAGTTAATCATATTTTAAATCAACATCAATATCATTTTCATAATAATTAGAGATGGATGTTACGTTTATTTTCTATAGCAGTAAAGTATATATAAGTCATCTCTTATTTTGAATGCTCACTTTTGGAATCACTTGTGTCATCCTAAGTTGATGCTTTAAATGTTTTCTTCTTGTGTTTCTTCTCCTTATAGTTTCTTTTGTATTTCTCACTATCTTTGAGTAAAGAACATTATGATTTTATGCGATCGGTATTTCTACATTCAAAATAATTAATGTTAGAGGATTTATATTTTAAATTACTTTTGCCTTCCTTAAAGTCATTTCTTTTAGATAATTTCTTCTTTAATAAATTCATGAACTTTCTAGTGATTAAGCCAATATCTTCTTTATTGCTTTCGCTAGTTGATGTCTCTTCCTCTTTGTGTTGATTCTTCCTTTGAGGCTTTGAATGTTAAATTGTTTTCCTTTAGGAGCGTCACTTCTTTCGTGACTTTTAGAGCCTCATCTCGTGTGTGAGAAGAGATCTAATAAGTTACTATAATGGTAGCATTATTAGATCCTTGGCTTCTTATATTGCTATTAGTTGGGCTGCTCATATTTTTGATAATGACCTAAGCAACTTTCTTACCATTTCAATGTTATTGCAGGTTTTTCCAAGACCCCCGAATGCATTGATAATATCAATAAATCTAATATACATATTAGAAATGTTTTCATCATTTTTCATTTGGAACAATTCATATTGGTGAGTTAGCATGTTAACTTTGCTTTCCTTAACTTTATTTAGTCCTTTATGAGTGATATATATATTATGCCAAATTTCATAAAATGTTTCATATAAAGAGACCCTATTGAATTTATTTCTTCCTAATACATAAAAAATATATGTATGGCCTTATTATTTAAGGAAATTAATCTCTTATCTTAAGGTTCCCTTTCTTCCTTTAATTTGGGTCACTATTTATTATTTACAATTTCTATAGAAATAATGGGATTATTTGAAACTAGTATCCATATGTCTACACTTTCATCCATTAAAACAAATCTCATCCTAGTTTTCCTATAATGGTAATCATTGCATCAAAGATAGGTGGTCTACTGATGCTTTATCCCCTTGGTTGAATAATGATGATGTTGCTCCTAAAGATGCTATTATAATCTTTACTATAGGATTTCATAGAAATGCTATCCTAATAAACCAACTCCAATATCACTTGTGAGTTGCTATAGCACCCAAAAAGGGGTGAACTGGGTGTTTAAAAACTTTAATAATTTTCTAACTAATGTACTCAACTAACAACAAATAATGTAAATAAGGATGAGAGAATTCCTTAATATAAATCAATTGAACAATAAATTAAAGACGATAGGGAAGACAATGCAAATCAATATGTAGTGATTTAGTAAACAACCTTTGCCTATGTCCATTCTCAAAACTCTTCTTAAAATTTCACTATGATTCTTCTTTCAAGGTGAAGAATAACTTTTATACAGTCTTTTTTAGTAAAGAGGAACCCTTCTTACAACCTTCTTCTAAAATAAAGAGGAACCTTAATCTCACTAGGACCACCCAAGTATAATAATATATTCCCCAAACTAAATATTACAACTAAAAGTCCCTCACTTTATCACTTGGGAACCCTAAAATGGCTCACTCATATAAATATAAGACAATGATACTCAAATGATTGAAAAATACTTTAAATGTGTATACACAACATCCAAAACCTTCTTAATGCTAAAACCAATGAAAAAATGCTTATTTATAGTATTTCTGGACTCCTACTAGCCGTTAGAGCCAAGAATCAACTGTTATAATGACTATATAGAATGTATTGGTCTACTAGTATAGCGTACTAGTTGACTATTATGTATTATAAGCTTTAGATTCACTAGCCGTTGGAACAATAGCCGACCAGTAGGCATATGGGTCGACTAATATGGCATATTGATTTTAACAACTTCAAATGGTCAAAACTAATTTGTTTAATCCAATTATGATTTAAACACTTCTCAAAATGTTACCTAAAGAGTGTTTGAAAGATCAAGAGGTAGCTTTAGTGTCTGTTAATGAATATAATGACTTATGCAATAAAGTGAACCAAAATGTTTATGCATGTAGAACCTTTTAGAGCATCAAATCAACAAAGTGTGATTACAATTAATATTACAAACTAAAGAATGAACTTGATGAGCCTTGATCTTGTTTTGTTCTTGATTTGATGTTCATTTTGACGGTTGTAAACTTTAACTTTTCTTATTAACTTCCTAAGTTATCTTCTTGAGTTTATGGCTTTATTTTGTTCTTATATTACTTTTTATCAAAATAATAAACTCACTAATAATTACATTTTTTATAATGAAAACACTGATTGGAATGTCCCTTAGTTCAACATAAGGTCATCTTAATCAAATTGAAGGGAGAACCAACAGAAAATATCCCTCTTAACCAAGATTTCCTTTATCTCTTTGAATTTACCAAATCTCATATTGGTGATCCACCTCAACTACTTCAGAGTTAAGGTCCATTTTAATTTATAAACCATTTTTGTCTCATCTAACAAATCTATAAAATTCAAAAATTTTATCGACATATATAAACATATGTACTTTATGGCATGTATTTTAGGATTTTTAATTAAATTAGTTGAAACTTCCAATCTTTAATTTCTTATCATGACTTTGTTGACTTACGCTGCCGGTACTAGTATCATCCATAACTTTCATTTTCATGATTTATACAAAAATAAGATAACATCATCATTGGAACTTTTCACGTACATGATTAATTTTCAATTCCAATAAGATTAGTTTCTACTTGAAATTACCTTCCTTTTAACTTTGACCTCGATCTTATTTCTTTCTTATAGAGGGATTGATAATTTATTTTATCTTTGCATTTTCTTGATGGATTCTATAAAACAAATTTGAAACTATTAACATTATGCTTTAAACAACCATGAAGAAGATATCTAAAAAATTAAACAATAATTGCACAAAATTTAATGATATGCAAAGCATAATAATTTCATCATAATATTCATCAATGAAGAGGTTGTTTTCTGCCATTTAGAAATAGTCTCTCTATTAGTTAGAGGTAAAGTTGCATACACTAAATCTCTCCAAACTCCACATCTAGTGGAATTTTACTAGATCGATGTTGTTATTGTTGAATAGGTTGTTTTATAAATCCTACCATCAATATGTTATTTTCATAACATGATAACCAACAAAGGGTACATTAATTATATGCCTCAAATACTTAGGGATGTATGGCTAGATTGAGAAAATCTCATGAGATTACGTGACGTGCATTTCATTTACATGTATCATATTCACATACACACATGAATCATGATTAGAAACGTTGCAAAGATAATATATGCATCCATTTGACTTATTCCGGGAATAAATGATTTTTTATATGATCAAGTATTAATTGTGGCATGAATTTTTGGTTTAATGGTTATAATTAGAGATTTGGTATTTATTGTTGTAAATTGGTGATTTATGAAGTGATATGTGTTTCTAATGTAGGAAATATGTGGAATTGCAAGACAAAATTGATACATGAGAATTTAGGTTGACTAGGCTAATGGCATGTGGCACTAGTGAGAGAGTGACAAAAGGCATAAATAAATGAGTGACATGTGGTAGAGTAATTAGGCAACAAATTACCTAGTGCTTGGATGACATTAGGACTAGTCATTAAGTGACAATTGGGCAAATTATGAGGTTACAAGTGGTGGCATGAGATGAGGACATATAATATAACTCTTTGTTGGACATATGGCATGACATGTGGCCATCTCTCCACTAAGCACATATCCTATGATTCTCACTCTTAAAAGACCTCTTTCTTTCATGTTTTGGTCTTAACTCTTCTCTCTCTTCCCTCATTAATGACACCTTCACAAAATCCCCAAAACCCTCAAATTTTTTCCAAACCACTGTAGCCCTCATCTTGCCAAAATTTCTGCAACCTTTATCTTGTAATTGAAATCCTTCTGCTTCCATCTTGTTCTTGGTGTTTGTTTGCAAGCTTGGAAGGTGATGATAGCTTATGATTAAGGTAGATTTAGGGTTTAACATGTAAGTAAATTCTTGTCTCTACGTTTCTTTTTATAATAAAAACATTTATGATGATTGAATTGAGGTGAGATGCATGTAGGATTGATGCTGATTGTGCTGGAAAATTTATGAATGAATATGTCTAGTTTTTTATGTGTAAAAACGGTGGACTTTAGGCCATTGTGGATAATTTTAGTTGAGTTTTGAAGTACGAATGATGGTAAATTGATGCTAAAGATGGGTGTTGTTGAAGTATTCTTGAATCTAGAAAATTAGGGCTGTAAGTTGAAATTATGGGTTCAATTTTATCTTCCTCTTTCAACCTATTTTTCATATTTTTAGAGCATTAATTTGAAGAAACTTAAAGAACAAAGTTGTAGGTATAGGTCTTAGCTTGATCTCTATGAAAGTGGCATGATAAAATAGTGAATATAGCTTGAGTTATGCATGTTTTCCTAATACTATCCGTGATAGACCCTGTTTAGGAACCTTGTATTATTTCCTAATTTTTTAGGATTTTAAAGCTTGAATTAGTCAAAGTATAAAACATGAAAAACGTTTATTGATGTCTTATTAAGGTTCCTGTGAAATGGTTTGGCTAGAAAATGTTTTGATAATAAGTTATTGTGATTTTAGTATGACGATATCGAATCTGGAAAAACAAAATTTGAAGGAAGTGGGTAGTGAACTTTTTGTTCACTAAACCCACGATCGTGGGAAGTGTTTGGAAGGAAAAAAGTTTCTATTTTGCTTTTCCACGATCGTGGAAAGGTACCCACAATCGTGGGAATTTCTTTGACAAGAGAAAATGTCATTTTGTGAGATTGTTTAACTAATTAAGGATAAGTTACCTTACCTTGGTGTCTTTGAACTTACGTGAGGTTTAAAATAAACCTAGATGGTTGCTAAATTAAATGGTTAAGTGATTGATAAGTTTACGATGTTGATTGATGTTAGAATTGAGGAATGGATTGGCTTGATATGAATGTATCTCAACTTGGAATTTTTTAGTTGTTAATGGTGTAAAAGTATTCTCATGAATGATATGAATTAGGTATGAATGAATGAGAATTGAGAAATTGTGTGAATGTATAATGCTAGGAAAGGATTGGTAAATGTATGAGTGTTGAATAGATGATATATGAATGATCAAGATTAGTGAATAAGGATTCATACCCGGGAAAGTCTATTGAGCATGCATTAAACATGACACATATATATGTGCTTGATTAAATATTCTTTTGATTGAATAATTTAGGGATGTGTATAAATGTTTGTATTGCATAGTATAGAAGCACAAATAGAGTGGCCACATCCAGACATTGTCAGATCGTCAAGGCAATAGCTATATGGAGCATACAGTGAGTCAACCTAGATGTGTACTCTAAACTATATATGTTTCTGCTTAAGTTATTTTGTGATATTGACATATTTGTGATATTGATGATTCCGGACAATTGAATGTCTGAGGAGTTATTATTTGGGAATGTATAGGAAGTGTTGATTGATTGTATATGAATAAGGAAATATGCGTACTTAACTGCGTGTTGAATGCTAAACCTGAGTCCGATGAATGTGATAAATGATTGTGTACATTGAATGAGACTGATTAATTGCATATTATATGAAATGATGCATTTCATTACATGAATATGCATGATCAGATAAAGGAGTTGTGATCGTAGTGACCAGTTTGAAAGAGCTTAAAGCTCGAAATATGCACAAGAGCCACATACTCAGTTGTTAATGTGCCTGGTATCCATAAAGAGATACGGGACAATATCTGAAATGATCTCGGTATCCACAGGGGATATAGGCCGGTAAATAGGTACTCGGTCACAACAAACTAAAAGTAAAAGTGGAGTCTGATTTGCATCTACATCTATATCTTTACATATATCTACGAGATTGATTGTTGAATTGTGTTTGTATGGTAATATATAATGCTTATGTATATGTTGTTGATATGAGAGATTGAGATGAATGGTTGGATCATTATGAAATGATTATATCAAGTGCTTGTAATCCCTAAGGTGTTGTTGAAACATGATAGATAATGCAATAAATGGAATTGTTTCTAAATGCAATAATATATTTGATTGATCGGTAATATATGCTTTAAATTCGTATGTTCTGAATGAGTGACACATCAAGGATGGTTCGCTCACTAAGTTCGCAAACTCATCAAATTTGCAACGTTGTTTTTCAGATTCAAGGAGTTCTAACTCCTAAAGTGATAGAGTAGAAGAATAGTACATACGCTCTAGGGATAAAATGGATCAAAGGTTTAGTCAGCTGACACTAAAGAGATCTAGCTAGGTTATTTTTGGTTGTATATTGCATCTTATGTAGAAACTTTTATATTTTGAGTAGTAAGCTCTCAAATGTTGTGTGATGCGAATACATAGATTTTGTAGTGTAATGACAATGTATATACATGTTTATATATGAAATGAGAAGTTTGACCATTTTGGAATACTTGTGTTATGTGTGATGCCCTAATAAGTGAATGTGATTGTTTTAACATGTCATTATCATAGAGTATATTCTTAAATGTCTTCTGGAGGTTTGGACATATGCTCTATGACAGTGAGGTATTACAAGATATCTCAATCTTACTTATAAAATATTGCTAAGCTTGGAGAAGAAAAAAGTACCATTAGAACAAATAAACTAGGACAATGAGTTTAGGATGAATGTTTAAGAACTTAATGCATTTTCCACCAAGTATAGAGATAAAAGCTACCACGGGCTGAGATTTCTTGGCCTTACTAGGCTTTGGGCCGAGTTTAGGTCCGGACTATTCAGGATTGACCGAGAGCTACAAAATAATGTCATTTTGTTAAAAACAACATTATTTTTAAAATTTTTAAAAATAAATAATAAATTAGATCAAGCCAAACCAACCTATTATCATACCTAAAGAAAAATAAATGGCTTTGGACCGGACCAAAACACAATAAAAGTTTCCCTTACAGGATGTTTGGTATAAGGAAATAGTTATACTATTCCCACCTTATTCCTAGCATATTATTAAACCTATGTTTAGTTTCTAACCAAACACAGAATACCCATTCCTCCGGAAAGTCTATTCTTAATTTTTGAACAATAGGTAAAACCAATTACAACATATCTTTATCTAATCCACGAATACATATTCGTCTTTGACATCTGAAACTTGTTCCTTCTTACAAATTTATCCTTCTTCAAGTTCATGATTATCTTCTCTCCCTAAACTTCTTCCTCTTCTTCAAGTTTGTGATTCTCTTCTCCAGTTCCTAATTCTAGCGTTCTATGATTTCCAGATTCTAGATAAGTTTTGATAATGAAGATTTGTTTGTGTTTTGTATCGATTGGTAGGATTTTTCATTTATTTTTGTCTCATGCATTTTCTATGAGTTTCTTGGTTTTGAACATTTTTATGACAATGGGGGTAGATCCAGGGCCAAGCTCCAATGCGGCCACGAATTTCATATGGGTTTTTTGTTTTGTCTATCCTTTTCTTTCGACTTTTCCTTATGATCACTTCCAGAGACGTTCAAGAGATCGTCTCTAAGCTCTCCTCCCATAAAGCCAAACCTCGTGAAGTAACTTTACTCTTTCTCTTTTCATACTATCTCTCTCTATCCTGTTCTTCCCAAGAAATGACACCATAGGACTGTACTTTTAAACTGTGCCATGAAAGTTGAAAGAAACTGACGCCATGGTAATGTTCTTTTAGAAGTTTTGACACTATAAAGTTAAAGTGAGAGTGAGACATTGTTTCTTGGTATTTAGACGATGCTGTTGTTTGATTTATTTCATTGTAGTTTTGTCCCACCTAGGGTTGCATTATAAGACTGAAAATTTAATTGTTGTTTTGAAAGTGTAGGAGGGGATAAAGTTGTTGAACACTTGGTTAGAAGGAGAAAGATAGACAAGATTATGCAAATATCTTGGAGAAAATACTTCAAAGCTCAAACCAGACGATATTCCCCATAGTAAGAGAACATATTGGTTTGAGGAAGATGTGATTGAGTTTCTGTTATGGTTATGTGATTCAATTATCTTTTTAATGAAATTGAAATGTTTGAATTGATTACGCAACTGAAACATGGCCATTTTTGAGTAAATTGCTCATACAATGTGTATCCTTAGAGATAGTTGGGAGCAAAAAGCGAGTGCCAAAAATAACTTTTGCAAAGATGCTGCGTGTGATTGTTCAACATTTAGAAGATGCCAAATTTGCAGGTTGGCTTCTTAACAACATGATTTTGTTTTCTAGCATTAGGTGTGAAGGGTGGTTGTCTAAAAATGCATTTCATAACATAAGATGTAGAGCCAAATGCTTACTAACAGTGAGAGACATGATTTTAATATTACTTGTTTGGGGTGCAATTGTCCTTTGGCAGGCAAGACATTGGCTTTACTACCTATTGTTAAATCACTCTTTAGCCACATATGAGATGTTTTATGTAATGTCCCAAGCTTTTAGCTCAAATATGGGATCATACTTCGACATATGTTGACAGTAAGAGGTTATTAATTTCACCTAAAGAACCGCATTTATTTTGATGAGTGGCTTTTGATATATTACACGCAATACATTGTTGTTTGTGATTGCTGAGATATGCATATGAAACTAATCTTCATCTTATCTAAAACAAGTTTGGGTGGGAAAAGTAGTAGTTGTTGTAACCAAAAGGAGGAGGCCTTCCGCTGTATCTCAACATTCCATGCACTTTTGGAACATCCTCCTGGGGATTTCCCAGATGATGTTAAGGAGGCCATTGTTAAGGGTTTTGTTCAGATTTTTTTCTTTTACGACCTACTTATATTTTATGCAAGTTGCAGCTAAATCTGACAAGGGGTGCTGCTGCTGGAAGTTCTTTGGTAGAACAACTGTTAGATGTGCTATGTAAGAAACTAGATCAAAGTAGTTTAACTGGTGTTGGTGTTCCTTGGTGAGTGCTTTTTCTTTCTTTCTTTTTTTATCCTACTTTATTTATTGTCAGACTTGATCTTGACAATTTCATCTCTGGGCTTTGAATTGTGATAAGGACAAAAGCATGATAAAATTGGAAACGAATTTCACTCTGGTGTCTTCTCGAAAACTTGGGTGGGCGAGGAGATTTCTTGCCACACACAAAAGATTATATTGATGTATAAGTTATTTTGTCTAGTTATCTAAAATATGGTTGAAACTTATTTTTTTTCAACTAACTTTTTAGTAATTTAAAACCCTATGTTATATTTTGGTTTAATATCGTTACATTATTATTTTATATTGTAATTGTGACTATAAAATGATTGCTGACATGAGTCGGACCAGAAAAATTAACCATTGTAAAATGTTGGAAAGTAAAATTAATACTAAAAATAGAATTTAATAAGAAGAAGAAGAAGAAGAAGAAGAAGAAACTTAATTTCGTATAATAATAATAATAACAATAGGAGAAAAAGAAAATTAATAATAATAATGAATTTAATAATAAAAAAGAATGACAATAATTGATAAAATTAATAATAATAAGAATAGTAATAAGTAGAAAATTTATAATAATAATTAACAATGATAAGAATAATAATAAGTAGAAAAATTATAATAATAAGTAATAATGATAAGAATAATAAAGTTATTAATAATAATAATAATAACAATAATAATAATAAGATATTTAATTTCGTATAATAATAATAATAATAATAATAATAATAATAATAATAGAATAAGAAGAAGAAGAAAATTAACAATAATAATGAATTTAATAATCATAATAATAATAAGAAAATTAATTATGTATAATAATGATAATGGTAATAATAATAAGAAAATTATATTATTATTATTATTGTTGTTGTTGTATAATAATAATCATAATAAAATTAATAATATAATAAAATAAAAGAAGAAGAAAATTAATAATAATGAATTTAATAATAAAAATAAGAATAAAATTAATTGATAAAATTAATAATAAGAAGAATAATAATAAGTAGAACATTTATAATAATAATAATAATAATAATAATAATAATAAAAGATATTTTGATTTTGTTGGTTATTTCTTTTTCTAGTCTAAGTTTATATTTTCAAACTAAACAATGAAATACAAATTTTTTATTTATTTCATTCCTGAAACTAAATAAAATAATAATCATTTTATTCTATTCCTCATCTTTTCTATTCCAAAAAATAACTATTATATTCCTTATTTATTTTATTTCGTGAACTAAACGGACCATTATAACCTTATTATTAATACCATTTTAATTAAAAAATATACAAAAATAAGCCACGTGTCGTCGCGTATCTATTTTCATTATAAGTAGCAAAACACGAAAAGGCAAGCCAAAATCAGGAAGATGATGGCAGTGGAGGAGGCACAAAAATTATCGACGACCGAAGAAGCTCCCCCGAACCCTAATCCTAGCGTCGACGACGATAATGAGGTGGAAGAAGGAGAGATCGTAGGAGAGGATGAGTCGGGGAGCAAGAAATTAGCGTACGAGCCGCACCCGCTTGAGCACCGATGGACCTTCTGGTTCGATAGGTTCGATAACCAAAGTGGCAAGTCCAACAAGCAAGCCACGTGGGGAAACTCCATGCGTTCAATTTATACTTTCTCAACTGTGGAAGAGTTCTGGAGGTCGAGATCTTCAAGACCCTTTCTTTCTTGTTCTTTTTTATTCTTTTGTTGTTTAGTCGATTTGATGATGATTATTTGCATTCTTGGACGTAGCTAAGACAAGGGAGGTAGTGATTATAACCTTTTGGTATGCATATTACAAAATTGAAGTTTTGGATGCCCAATAATGAACAAAAAGATCGTAAGATTGAAATATTGTGCTCTCTTTGCATTGATGGCCAGGAGGCTTTGTCATGAAAGAAAGAACTAGAAATTTCTTGTGGGTTGTTGGTTTCAGACTACTTATAGGCTTTTTTTTTAAATTGGGATGCTAATCAAGGGAGATCCAATGGATGGAAATCCTCTCAGTAGTGCTTCCTTTGTGTTCTTTTGGTTGGGATTGAATAGCAAGGATTAATGTATTTTAGCTTCGATGTTTTTCATATGTAAGACTGGAATTTTACGACTTCGTTGTTTATTTTACCACTTTTTTTCATACCACTACCTAGCTATAAATCTGACTAACCTGTTCCTAGTACAATTGGCATTTTCAAGTGAGTGGCTTTGATCAGTCAGTTGAGTTCTGATACTTCTGTTGTTGCATTTAACATGGTGAATCTTGATTGTTGATTATCTATTCTTTTTTCTTTTTTATTTTTTTGGCACTGACTGACAATCTACGGAGTATTTTGTTCCCACTCTCAGTGTTTACAATAATATCCATCGCCCCAGCAAGCTCCCTGCGCCAGCAGATTTTCACTGCTTCAAATATAATATTGAGCCAAAATGGGAGGACCCTATTTGTGCTAACGGAGGAAAGTGGACTCTGACCTTTCAAAAAGAGAAGTGTGATAACTCCTGGTTATATACGGTATCCTTTGATACTTCTTATGTGCTACTACAAACCCTATAAGCTTTTTAATTGGCTAATTATTTTATTATTTATTTTTGTTAGTTGCTGGCAATGATCGGGGAACAGTTTGATTATGGAGATGAAATATGCGGTGCAGTTGTCAGTGTTAGAGTTAGACAGGATAAGATAGCTCTTTGGACTAAGAATGCTTCAAATGAAGCTGCTCAGGTAACTGTACTTTTTCTTATGACAAAGAAAAAGTTTTAATGCGACAAACATCTATTGAACAGTTTGCATCCCACTGCTGATGTTGATTATTCGGTTCGCAATAGTGTGAAATTTTTTGTTCTTTTGACATGTTCATAGAGATGAAATTTTGAGATTGCTTAACTTTGGATTGCTTGCACGTTATGTTGTACTTTGCAGCATTGCTGTGTCCATCCCCTCCCCTTCAACAGAGGGAAAAAAAAAGGAACCCAGATGGGGAATCACACTACTTACTAAATGTCACCAGATTATGTCTTGATGTTATACCTGCAATCTTTTTATATCTTGATGCATTCAGACATCTGCATCACGTTGTGAAATTAGTTGGAAAGATCTAGTGATATTTGTTTCAATTGCACAAACTAATCATTATGACCAATTAACTTGTGGAACAACGAGCAGAATGTCCTGTCTGATCTTCATCCAAATTGTTGAGGGCACTTGTTTTAGGATATGAATGAATTCATTTGTTCCCACAATTCATCTTCTTGCAGGCAATTTGTTGATAATTGTACTTTTGCAGTTGAGCATTGGAAGGCAATGGAAGGAGTTTCTCAGTTACAATGAGCCAATGGGGTTTATATTCCATGTAAGGGTTATCTGTTTGTTGCTGTTTAATGTTGTGCCTTGAATTGTGTACCACAAAGTGTAGTTGACTTCC
Source organism: Erythroxylum plowmanianum (assembly GCA_025531925.1). Taxonomy (NCBI): domain Eukaryota; kingdom Viridiplantae; phylum Streptophyta; class Magnoliopsida; order Malpighiales; family Erythroxylaceae; genus Erythroxylum; species Erythroxylum plowmanianum. Next base: position 40,656,165 of record JANVCQ010000002.1, on the reverse strand, counting down.
CTGCTTTCTTCTTTTCTGTTCTATGCATTCAGGAGGATGCAAAGAGACTTGATAAGGCTGCAAAGAACCGCTACACAATTTGAGCTGTACAATTGTTTGTTGCCCCAGTTGGTTCGCGTATGATGGTGGGTGATATACTTGCATGTAGTATCTGCTCCTGCCTGGCCTATATGAACATTTTGCTTGTTTCTAAAGGGATTTTAGTTGGATAGTTAAATCTATCTCTCTAGATTTTAATTTTTTGCTTGGTACTCTGATCAAATTTTACGAGGTTGGAATTTGTCTGTATCGTTAATGAAGTTTTAAGTGAGGATCCAAGAGCCTAATGGAGTGAGTTGATGGATCAGGCTTGAGTAGATTAACCAAACCCATAGATCAATTATTGGAAACCTGTATGCTTAGGTGAATACAAATTAGCTGAGCAAGTATCCCCCTTCTTCCCCATCCCCGTTTAGAGCCACCTCATCCGTATCTGGAAATGCGGGAATGTCTACAATACTTGGATTTAATCAGATACAATTTGAAGGATTTTGTAGGATGAATGCGCTAACTATGGATATGATGTTGGAAATAGACCGATTTTATATCACCCTTCAATTCGAATTAGCAAAAGCAATGTCCAACTCCCTGAAACATTTCGTCGCTTACTACACCCTTCCTCGTTTCTGGGTGCTTAGGTATTTACCGTAAGCCTTTCCTCTTTTGAACCTCACCCTTATGCCAAAAGCGAGAGAAATTCTAGCCCCCTCAATTAGCTGAGCAAGTACTCCCCTTCTTCCCCATCTCCGTTTAGAGCCACCTCATCCGTATCTTTATCGTCATGTTTCATGAACAACCCGAGATGCTCTAGTGGACTTGCAGAATCTACTGCATCAACTCTTCCCTTCGCCAATTTGGTGCCACTCCTGTCCAAATTGGCATTACATGATAATGAACACCCACACAGCATCTCTCGCTCTTTTATGATCTCCCGATTCTCCTCTATTTCAACAGTCCTTTCCATATGGTGGCAACCAAGAAAATCTTTAAAATCATATCTACCATAACCACACATGCAGCTTTTATTTCTTTCTCGCCTTGTTTTTTCAACTCTCTTTCTTCATTCTAGATGCTACTTCAGCAGCTCTGATTTGCGCTTCAATTCTAGCCTTGTCTGTAAGGAGAGATGAAGTTCATATAAGATGACATACTACAAATTAGCAGTATCCATCTTAAGACAATGGAAGCAGCCAGCTATCTTCCATGAAAGTTGTAACCACAATATTTATCTATTAAAAAAATAAAACAGCAGTTTAGTACACAAAAGATGCGCACACTTGGTTAAAGAATCCAAAAAGGACATAATTACATATTATGCTGGCACTTGAACATGAAATCCCAGATGATGAACTGTAAAAGCCAAGGGTTTTTCAAGAAGAGAACAAGACTGAAGTTGGGGGAAGGCAGAGTTTGCCTCAGTTGTAACTTGTAGGAATTATTATGAAAGGACTGTGGGAGTGTAGTTTCACAAAAGTTTCTGTTTAATCACAATTACTTGTAAGATTATGCCGCATAGTTTCACAAAAGCTTCGATTTGACCGCAATTACTTGTAAGATTATGCCACAGTTGCTTGTAATTGTATCTGTTGATTATTAGATATAAAGTAACTATATCAATAACTGTTAATTTTTCAGCACAAATGAAAATAGAAAAATAAATACGAAATTTGGTAATGCAATTTAACACACTTTATTTACATCCGCGGAGCCCTCACCCAGCTTAATTCCTACATTTGCGGAGCCTTCATCCAGTTTAATTCTTTCACTAACGACAGTAGTTTTATACAAGGCTTTACTGAGCTAACACCACTCAACCCTTAATACTATTCCTCGTCTTCACTATCTGTGAAAGAATTTCGCACTCAGTAGTACGATCACCTTGTACTATCTTCAATAGAGAATTTTTGTCAACAATCTTTTGAAACAAGAACAACAGATAAATCACTCAAGTGTCTAAAAATTATATAGAAAAATCTGAACATACTTAAGATTGAAATAAAATAACTTTCCTATGGATTTTGCTCCTCAACAAGAGATCTGAAATTTGTTCACATAAAGTCAGTCCAATCGTGAGCCACTCTACAAGGATAATAGTCCAGCATTAGCATTTCCCATACGATCAAAATATAGTAGTGAATCTCCTGAAAACACATGTTGCACCCTTTAATTGTCGTTAATCAAGTAAAAAGGACACCACCAACAAACACATAACAAACAGCCCACATCCAGATGTTAACACCATCGTATAGCACATCCACACCTTCAGTAATAACCCATCAATCCACACACTGCGCAAACCATTTACAATGGTCACTCAAAGACTCAACCGTGTCTCACCAAGAAAATCAGAAAACCACAAGATCACTTCAGCTATTTCAACAGAAAAACACAATTATTGCACACATCAAAGAGCCCAACAATTGCCGTTAATTGACATACTCAAGATACACACGATAAAGACCCAAATTCCACACACAAACCCCTTCTCCCCTCTACACAAAATTCAACAGTACCCTTGACAATTACAAACATGATATACCACAATTTCTCGTATTATAGATTTCAATTTAGTGTAAGATTCTTTCACCACTATAAATGTAAAAACTATATCCTTTTGAATCCAAGTCCAGTTAATATCTTATATGTCCAATTAATAAATAAAATGTCAATACTAAATATATATCTTAACATATTAAATACTTGAAACTTTGATTTGATCAATTATGAAATAAGGTTTGTCGTGGATCTTTGTGAAGAAGCTTAAGGATTTACTAGCAACAAGTCATTAACTTTTTATTACACGATCATAACACAAGGATATCCAACAAAGTAGGTTTGTAAGTTTTTTTTTTTTTTTTGGTACAATGGAAAAAGACAGAAAATAAATCTAGCTAGCCGCCAGCTCTGTGATACTGAACGCCCTGTTTGTCCCGAAGGAGGAGTTTCATAAGGGACATGGGAGGTTTTGGGAGATGACGTATCCCTGGACTGGTACGAACAGCGAGGGTTGCCAAAAAGTCCGCACATTGATTCCCTTCCCGGGGCACGTGCTAGAGGTGTACTTCCCAATCGCGCCGGAGTAAAGCCCTGGTACCTGCCAACAAAGAAAAATGCTTAGTAAGATCAGGTCATGACGAAGAGAAAAGTGCCAATCGAGGGAGTCCGTTTCGACAATGACTCGTCGATACCCCATGGCCCACGCTAAAGAGAGCCTGGAGTAGAGTCCCCAGAGTTCTGTAGTTTGCGGTGATTCACTGCCAAGACGTTGGGTAAATCCACCGCACTATTGACCGGTGCAATCACGAATAAGGCCCCAAGTGGTAGCAATGGACGACCCGGGCTGATATGTCCCATCTGTGTTGAGTTTGACCAAGGATTCTGGCGGTGTGGACCACCCGACTAGGCTGCCTATTGAGAGACTTGGAGTCGGAAAGACATAGTTCTCCATTGCTCGTACTCTGGCTATCCACTCGACGTAAGTCAAAATAGCTCTCGCCCCATACTCCGACCACTTGAATTCTGCATCAAAAAGGCTCTTGTTACGCCAGCTCCAAAGCATCCAGCAGGCGACGCCAAAGATAGTAGCCCACGGTCCGTGTATTCTGTGAGTTGGAACCAGAAGGTTGGATTTAACCCATGCAGTCACCTGGGATTGAAAGAACTCCGTATCAGCCAGGTGCCCGGGGAGCTGCCACCAGAGGGCTAGAGCCCGTGGACAATCATAGACAACGTGGAAAGTAGACTCTTCCTGGCCACAGAAAGAACAACTGTTGTCCGTAGTTAGGTGACAGGCCACCCGTTGTTGGTTGATCAGGAGCTTCTGTTTGCTTGTGACCCACAGGAATGCTCGGATCCATTGAGGCCCCACTCACTTCCAGATGAGCGTCCACAACCCAGCATGGGTATCTGTGGTGTTGCCTTCAATAACATCATAGGCAGATGCGACCGAGAACCGACCATTAGCAGCTGGTCCCCACCTTATGGTATCCTCCTCCGAGCTGTCGGGGTGCAAACAAGAATCCGCTAGATATCACATCAACAGCTCACATGCAAAATTAGAATATATCTATCACATCAACATATGGAATCAAAAGCTTCCTCCAATATCCCCTACCAACGATGGTTTTTCACCCAACTAGGAAGATATAAAAACATGATATGACTACTAACATGGTTGTCTTATGTTGAGCTTTCAAGATGGTGTCTACAAATTGTTTCTTAGCATTACAGCACCAAGGGCTTTCTTAGGAGATAATGGCACATCAAAAACATCATGTTTCCATCCTAATCCACACAACAAGCAACTAAGTCAACAAAGCTACCATACCAACTAAAGCAGACAGCGGTCAAACTAAATTTAGGCATAACAAGTGAGAAATACTGACCTTCTCCAGATGTAGCATCACTTGCATGTGTCAAAAGTGAATAACTAGAGCCTGTGTTTTCCTCATCCAATGCACTTTGACCCCCTTTACGATGATTCCAAGCTATTACTAAGACATCAATGGCTAAGTGGTAGAATATAACATTAAAAAATGACTCTCACCATCAGAATCTGGATCTAACGTGCTTAGTTGGGACATTGACATGTTTTTGGCTTGAAAATCCTATATTAGAACCCTAAGAGTCAATCACAACTAACACTGCATTACATATTTAGCTAAGAATAGTATGAAGTATTGTAGTGGACATGGATCCATACTTACTTCATCAAGAATAGAAGTATATGGGTTCTTGACATCAAACACTTCCCCTCTTCTACATTAAAAGCTATCTTCAAATTGAGAAACAAATTTCAAGCTTACTGCATTGCACTGGTAGGGAATGGAGAATCTATTAGCTTTTAGTACGATAATTGGTTTTCAGTGGGGCCACTTAACAATGTCAATCAAACTAAATTCTCAGAACTTCAATTACAATAAATGTTTAAGTTGTAGCAGCTCTTTCAAACAAGAAGATATTTCAACAGTCATCATTCTTCAGTCCTCTCTTAAATGATATTCTTCAAACATATATTAGTGCAGACGAATACGAACATATATGGAGACACACCAATGTTGGCATATTCACTAATGGGTCTGGTAAGAAGTTAATATCCAAAAATCTGCCCAAAGCACCTTGGACGACACTAATTTGGTTCAATTATATGAACCCTCAAGTTGCATTTACCTTATGGATTGCAATGAAAGTTAAGATGAAAACGGTTGACAAAATCACCAGATACATACACCTCACCAAGTGGTGCTCATTATGTCAAGAAGCTGAGGAAGATATTGAACATTTGTTCTTCATGTGTAACTATATCAGAGGCATCTGGAAAGAACTTCTCAGAAGATGTTTGATAGTTGAAGAATTAAACAGCCTGGATAGTGTTAAAACTTGGCATTCAACCAGCAAGCACACCAACAGCACTGCTTATAGATGTTTCTGGTTAGTTCTCTCATCAATAGTTATAGCAACTTGGGAAAAATTACAGGATTTTTCTAGATAAGGCTCCAAATCAACATTCAAAATCATAGATTGCAGGACAAGCACTATCTCCTTTCCTTTTGGAATGTCTTGTTTCCTTTTGCTCATCCTTTAAATTTCTACTTGTAAAAAGAGTGTTAAAGATTAGCTACACCATGTAATCACCCACTGACATTCCCCTCAAACACCCAATGTCACTATCTTGTATATTGTGTTACTAATATAATTTTATTGATTCAAACATGATAATATATCCATCAAATTTAATCCAATCTTGAAACTCTAAATAATGACAGAATCAATAAACTCATTATAAAAAAATGAATAAAAATAGTTACAATATTAAAAAATAATTATATGCAAAATAAATTTACATCAATAATGACATATTTATTAAAAAATTACAACAACATTATTAGTCTCATACGAATGAACTATATTACCTTGATTTAGATGTAGTTTTTTCCAAGAAATATGATATATAAACACAATCAAAAGTTAGAAATCTACTACCCTCTTAGACTGATTTCTAATTTTCACTAAGCCTAGTCATGTAGCATCACCAGTAACTAAATCACTTGTATTCATATCTAAATGACTAAAAATATTTGTTTTTCCTTCCTTACATGTTAAAATTTGTATCATAAACTTCATTAGGATAGTTGCAACACCATTAAATTAGTTTTTATTATTCTTACCTCCTTATTCATGATTGTTATATCTTTATTGGCTTCTATCTTGTCATTGCATTATCATAAGACTTAGGCATCTTCTTATGTCCCTAAACATTATTAATAATCCACATTTCAAATACATAGTCAAAAATCATTTGATCAAGCTTCTGAACATAATGAAGGAATCATTCAAATTGTACCTTTTGCTTCAACCACTTCTTTTTATTATAGGTGTCTCTTTTTAGCTCGAGATTGTTTTTTTGTTTTCTTCTTCTCCATCATCAATGTCTTCTGGCACACCAAGACTACTTGTTTTTTTTTCCTTTTTCCTTCTTCTCTATTATTGGAATGTATTTTACTTGTTTTTTTTTCCTTTTTCCTTCTTCTCTATTATTGGAATGTATTCACTCCTTGAAGCTTCTTATATTGCCTGTAATTTAACTTAACTATAGAAAAATATCCACTATACAATAAAAATTATAGGAAAGCTATATAGAAAAAATAACAAATGCTTTAATCAAAACTTTCTTGGTCTCCTCCAAGCCACCATGTTATTTGTAGGGTGTTCCTTATTATATTTTAGCCTCCATATCTAAGAATAGTACAGAAATTGATCCAATTTATTCAAGGCTTACAATATTCTCAAATGCTATAAAAATTGTTGTGAAACAACATCACCTTTAACTTCTTATACTCATATAGGGACACTATATTAGCCTTTAATTCCTCGTTGATATTGTTATCATTCTAAGCTGTGATCATTGAAATCTTTCCTTACTTGAATAGATAATTCACACATAAACTATCTAGATAAAATATGCACAAACAAAATTAATCAAATCAATTATTATAAACAATATATATGTAATAAAAAAGTTAACTTACTATTAAAACTATAACACATCCACATGCAAGGTGTAATACCTTTCTCCTTAATAACTTCATGTAATCTATGAGCATTATTTGAAAGATGGTTGAGAATGGAATAACTCTAATAAAATTGCTCCAGTCTTTAACTTATGCTATAGTATTAAACAAATGTGTGATGATACCATAAGTCCTATGTTAGGGCATAAAAAGTACTTAGTACATACAACTTAAACTTTAGTTAAAAAGTTTCCTTAGTGCACACATCCTTTACCTTGTCAAGTACTCGATGGATAACAATTTGGTGTTCATTAACTTTGAACTTTTGATGAAGTCTGAACACCATAGCCTCATTAACTTTAATATATTCTCATTTTGTAATATTTGAAACATTAACTATCTAAGATATAATGTCCCCTAAAATCCCCTAACTTGATACTCACATATGGTTAATATAATATTTTAGTCCCTAATGCTACCTAAGAGAGGGTGAATTGGGTATTCAAAAAATTTAACTTTTCTAACTGATGTACTTAATTAATAACAAATAATATAAATAAGGATGAAAAAATAGTTTAATATAAATCAATTAAAGAATTGAATAATAAATTAAAGATGATAGGGAAGAGAGAATATAAACCAATTTATAGTAGTTTAACAGACAACCTTTGTTTACGTCCACTCCCTAGACTCTTCTTAGAGGTCCACTATACTTCTTCTTTCAAGGCGAAGAGTAACCTTTGCACAATCTTTCTTGGTAAAGATGAACCTTTCTTATAATCTTATCATAAGGTAAAAAAGAACCTCAATCTCGCTTGAATCACCCTCAACTATAATAACATATTCTCCAAACAAAATATTACAACTTAAAGTTCCTCACTTTATAACTTGGTAACTCCAAAATGACTCCTACACACAAATTTGAGATAATAATGCTCAAATGATTGAAAAATACTTTGAAATGTGTGTGTACATCACTTAAAACATTCTTGATGTTAAACAAATGATAAAAACAAGTATTTATAATGTTTTAGGACCCTTACTAGCTATTGAAGCCAAGAATTAATTGTTACAACAGCTATATACAATGCACTAGTTAACTAGTATGCATTAACTTTATAACTTGGTAACTCTAAAATGACTCCTACGCACAAATATGAGATAATAATGCTCAAATGATTAAAAAATACTTCGAAATGTGTGTGTACAACACTTAAAACATTCTTGATGTTAAACAAATGATAAAAACAAGTATTTATAATGTTTTAGGACCCTTACTAGCTATTG